>JAPMUY010001677.1:0-19285 GCA_026901105.3 Galaxias olidus | reverse complement strand
TGAGCACCTCACTAGAGTTACAGGTGTATGTCATGCTCAGGACCTTCGGCACAAACGTTGAGTTTGGCTTTAAGGTCACCCTGGCATCTCCGGGGGCAAACTGAGTACACGAAGGATGAACGGAGAGGGCCTGTAAATCCCCGACAAAGCCGTCTTGAGTGACAATGCCTTTATACTGCAAGTCTCCATGGGCTCGAACGGAGCCCGAGACAGCCCGTCCAGAACCAACCCGAGCTCCCAGGAGGGAATGAGTGGTTTAGACACCAGGCGCAGCCTGCGTACACCTCTCATGAAGCGAGACACGAGCAAATGAGCACCAACAGTCTTTCCATTAAAGCCGACATTGTAAGCCGTCAAGGCTGCCAGGTGAACTTTCGACTGTGAAAAAGGCTCTGCCGTTGTCCAGTAGCCCCTGGAGGAATAATAGGATTTCTCCAGGTTGCATTGGAACAACACCAAATTCCACTCCTCGCACCAGGACTCGTACACGCGTCATCTCAGGTCACACAGAGACTTAGTGGACGCTGCTCCAGCGCTCTGAATAGTGGTGACCACCCTGGGGTGTACCCCGTCAGTGGTCAACCTCAGTCTTTCAGGGGTTTTCGCCATTTGCCTGGGACAGTAAGTCCGGGCGCAACGGGAGCAGCCAAGGCTCCCCCACCACCAAGCTGTATATATCCACCGTCAATGGTTTGGGTCAACCATCGAGGGGCTAAAAATATCAGCGACAGACTCTGTGACCTCACACGGCGGGCCAGCACGGCCGGGATCAGAGCTGTAGAGGGAAAACGCGTAAAGCAGCCTGTCTGCCAGCCACGCGTTCGTCAGAGCATCTACGCCCAGAGGAGCACCTGCTTCTCGCAAAGAGAAGTAAAGGCGACAGTGGGCACTGGCTGCAGAGGCGAAGAGATCGACGGACGCTTCTCCGAAGCAACACCAAATCTCTCGTACCACCTACGGATGCAGGCGCCACTCTCCGGGCGGGATTACTCCTCCCGGGAGAGAAGGTCTGTGCCAGTATTTAGGTGACCAGGGACATGAGTCGCCCTGAGCGACCTCAGGTTCACTGCACACCACAGCATTAGCTGCCTGGCCAACTTGTGAAGTGTCCAGGAGCGGGTTCCGCCCTGTCGAAAGCCACCACAGTTGTGTTGTCGGTTCTGACCAACACATCCTGGTTGCCCAGCAATGGGAGAAACCGTTTCAGCACCAGGAAGACTGTGAGCAGTTCCAGGTGATTGATGTGGAGACAGCATTGAGACGCGTCCCACACACCGCTCACTGGACGTCCCTCGTAGACGCCCCCCCATCCTGCGAGGGAAGCATCTGTCGTCACTACGCGCCTGCGTACTACAGGGCCAAATAGCGTGCCCATCAGGAGCAGCGCTCTGTCCCGCCACATCGCCAGCGCCAAAACGCAGCGGTTGGTGACCTTCAGGGATAAATCCAGCCTCCTCGCAGGGTATAACACTCTGGCCGCCAGCCAGTATTGGACAGCCCGCATGTGGTGGAGACACAGTGGGACTACTGCAGTCATGTTGGCCATGAGTTCCAACAGACGCAGACACGTCCTGACCGAAACCCGTGCGCCCTGCCGAAAACCAACCAGATACTTGTAAAAGGTCTGGGCACGGTCTTGGGAGAGAAAAGCGCGGTTCGGAACCGAGCGGATAGTTATTCTCCGGAACGTAACACACTGGGAGGGAATCATACAGCTCTTTTTGGGGTTCACCACAAAACCGAGGGAGGCTAGACGGGACAAGGGAACACTCGTGTGCTCCATCGCCTCCTCTCTCGTGCCTGTGCACAATAACCAATCGTCCAGGTAATTGTGTACGCGCATACCCTGTGCCTTCAGCTGCGCTAGCGCAGCTTCCGCGCACTTGGTAAACCTTCGGGGTGCCAGTGAGAGTCCGAAGGGGAGAACCTGGAACTCGAACACCTGACCTTTAAACGCAAACCTGAGGAACTTCCTGTGTGCGGGGAGGACCGAAATGTGAAAATAAGCATCATTTAGGTCAATGGTTGTAAACCAATCGCCCTGCCGGATATTGCATAAGATGCCTCTGATTGTCAGCATTTTGAACTGGAACACAGTCAAGTGGCTGTTTCATTGCCTCAGGTACAGGGTGGGGCGTATCCCCCCCACCCCCCCCCCCCACCCCTTTTTCGGCACCAGGAAATACCGCGAGTAGAACCCCCTGTTTGCCTCCGTCGGTGCCACGTATCTCACAGCCCCTTTCCGTAGGAGAGAGCGTATCTCCTCCGCTAGAATAGGGGCGAGCTCGTCTGACACAGAGGTCTCTATGATCCCCAAATACCGAGGCAGGCTGCTCCGAAACTGGAGTCTGTACCGCACTCTACGGTCTGTTTGTGTTTAATATGTTTTTCCTGCACACTCTGCGCCCACAGGCTGCACGAGTGTGGGGGGAACACAAACACTTTATTAGGTGGGGAACAATAACATTTGGCGCAGCTGGCTGAGGATGGAGTGCCACCCCAGACAGTGTACTTAGTGACTGTATGGTGAACTGGACCCTGACTGCCCGTGTAGTCAACGGGGTCTGAGGTTGCACCAACAGGAGGCTGTTCCGCGCATCAGGGCCGCTGCTGCCTCTTCCCTCGAGAAGAGTCAGACTGGGACCTCTTTGGCGCGAACCGACTCTTCGCCCATGGTCGTCGGCGTTGGAAACCCACCAGCGCCTGCATAGCAGAAACCTGGGGGGCAGCACATTGAGGGTGAGCAGGTGAAGCCCACGCTGCCCCGGACAGGGGGTGAAAAGGCTTCCCCTTTTTCTCAGAATGAGATAGGAGCAGTGCAGACAGGGCCTCCTCGGTCAACTTCCGCTGCTCCATTCGGGCCGTCAGCTTCCCAACCGAGGTGCCGAAGAGCCCAGCGGGGTCCAACGGCTCGTCGAGAAAAGCAGCCCTCTCTATAAGCTGGGTCTTAGCCACGTCCAACCAGATGGGCCATTGCGCCACCACCGTAGCTGCCATGGACCTGCCCGTCTGCGCTGCCACTCCTCTGAGGGAGCGCAGGGAGGGTCCGTAAGCATACGGCTGATGTCCCACAGCTCGGAGATGTCATTGTCTGGGGCGGACTCAGCTATCTCCTGCTGGACCACGGCTTGGTACGCCAGGAGGAGATAGACCACGTTCGCACTCCTGGCTGCCAAGGCCGAGGCTTTGTAGGACGCCCCCAGCACAGAAAAGAGCTCTCACTGCTGCTGTTCAGGGAGGCGGGCTCCCGAAGCATATGAGGAAGAAGTGGGGGCAAGGTGCTCCACCACTACAAGCTCCATAGGGGGCGGGGTGTCTACCCCCAACCTGGCCTGGTCGTGCACCTCCATGGCTCTATATCCAGCCAACTGCACACGTACAGAGGCTGGTCTTGAGCATGAGGTACGCAGATCCAAAAGGAAGTCCGGCATCATGGGGATGGACTTCCTCGGGGGAGGAGAGACCACCGGCATGAAACGACCATCCATCAAAGGACCGGGCCGGAAGTGCCGGGAAGGGGATGCCCACGCAGGCGCACGCCTGGCGGCATGCCTCCCAGGTTGGTAAGGACCGGTAACAAGACGAGCCCAGTAGCTGGCTGAGAGAGCTCGTCTATCACCGAGTCCGTGTCCCCCAGTGAACCAGCTGACACTGCTCCCACAGCGCATGGCTGGAACCCTGGCATCTTCTTCTTCCTCGTCTGCCATGGTCACCAGGTTCCCGGAGGACCTGTACACCATGACAGGCGGGCATGAGGGAAGAGGGGAGAGCTCCCCAATAGAGAGCTTGTCTCCAGTTGGAGGGGCAGCCTCAACAGGCAGAAGAGCGGCAGCACCCTGTCTCTTCTTCCTAGCCCCCTTGGACATCCCCATCCCACTACTGGGTAGGGGGGCGACAGCCCAAGCTAACCAAGCTAACAAGGGAGAGGCAAAAAACTTTGCTAGCGTAGAGAGCAGCAAGATTGTTGACACTACAAGGCAGCTGTAGCTAGCTAGCTCCGGGAACTAGCTTAGCAGTAGCTAGCTAGCTCCGAGTTAGCTTAGCAGTAGCTAGCTAAGTTGCTAGAGCAACAGGAGGTAAACTACCGCTGAGGCCGTTTGCTAGCTAGCCACTGCACAAGCGCTAGCTTAGCAGTAGTCTAGCAGTAGCTTAGTAGTAGCTAGCTAAGCGGTTAGCGATGCCCCGCAGGCCCGTGGGCAAAACGAGGGACACTAACCATGTTGCCGACTACACTCCGACTGAAAGAAAACACCAAGGCACACGTTTGAAAACGGAGCACGAGCTGCTAACTAACAGAAAGGAAAAGACCGTAATGAAAATCCACAACAAAAACTCAGAGGAGGAACGGAGTGGCTAACAGGCACGGTGGAAAGGAACTAGCTCTCCACCGGGAGCTAGAAACCTCGCCTGCTGTGGTGCTATGTTAAGTAGCGCAACGGAAAGCAGAAGACTCGTCGAAGGCAAGAGAAAACTTTCTTACCTTGCTAGCAAGGAGAAAATCCGCTGACCGAACAGCGTCTTCACCGAAGATAAGGTTCACTAGACAGGAGGACACCGTTAATGTTCACACCTGGCTGAATGATGAAAATCTGGAGTGAGATGGGTCTGCTGCACGCGGGTGCGCGTGACCCTTAAAGTCTCACGAGCCTTGTTGATTATAAGGCGCTGTGGTATAAGTGTTCAGTGAATGATGTGCGCTCTCAGAGCATTTCCCATAGAGAGGAGCTGAACGTATCGACAGTAATAGAACATCTACATCAATTTGACAACACGTGCAGCATTTAGAAAATGTGCTGCAAATTCAGACAACACAACACATTACAGAAACATGCTGCATGTACAGACAACACAACGGAAATATTTGACCAAAAAGTGATGAACACGTCTGGACACGCTTGTTGAAGTCAGCCATCCATTCGATTTTCAGTTTATTTAAACATTGTGATCTCATGATTCAGATATTGCAGATATATGCTGTTAACCTAGCGTTGGTCTTTTGCTTTTTATAAGCCTGCCAATTCAAATAACCTGAGGAAATACACACGATTAAATGTGAAACACTCCATGTTAGCTGGCTATAGATAACGCTACTTTCAGAACTGTCACTACGTAACGTTCAAGGACGAAAATAAACTCCAAATTGTTAAATTAATGGTTAACACAGGAACAAAGGACCTCTGTTGTGTTGTCTGGATTAGCAGTGCATTTCTTTAATGTGTTGTGTTGTCTGAATTTGCAGCACGTTTCTGTAATGTGTTGTGTTGTCTGAATTTGCAGTGCATTTCTGTAATGTGTTGTGTTTTCTGTATTTGCAGCACGTTTCTATAATATGTTGTGTTGTCTGAATTTGCAGCGCGTTTTCTAAAAACTGCGAATGTGTTTTGATGTTTTGAAATTGATGTAGATGTTTTTTTATTTGCTTGTGTAAAATAATTTATTTGCTTGTCTGTTTGCATGTGTTCTCTTACGTTGCAGTGCGTTGGCCTCTCAGGGCCACCATATAATATATATTTTGAATCATTGTTAATAAAAGATTGATTCTCTTGCACTTCCAGTCTTCCACACTATACAAAAAAATATATAGAATAATCATTTCTTCATTTCTGGATTAAAGAGCAGTCTGCCAATGATTTGGCAATGCCATCAGACAACTGATTCATTTCTATAATTTCACAGAGACATCTCTGAGGCATGAAGAGGGCCTTTCTAGCAACCCGTCCCTCTTCAGAGTCCAGAGGTTCCGCACTTGTGAAGACTGTGGTACAATTATTATGTAAGCGGATGCAATTTAGGTTTGTTTTAATATGCCAATGTATTGAATGAATATTCAGATTTTAACATTTTATCTATATATGCTATATATGCCATTAGTCTTTTAATTTTCACTGTAGCACACAAGCTGTCAAGATTGAAGAAGGGCGCCACCGCCACCAGGAGTGCTACACCTGCAAAGACTGTAGCCTGAGCCTTCTGACCAGAGGTCATTTCTGGGTAGGGAAGGACCTCTTTTGTGGGAAACATGCACAACGTCGGTATCAGAAGGCTAGGTAGGCAAAAGATTTCATAATGAGAAGCAGCCTCAATAGGGAACCTTTCAGAAACAAACACATTGCAACACGAGTGCCGTTACAAACAACTTCTATATGACTGATTATAGCAATATTCAAAACTGTTTGCTCTCACATCATACTTAATTATTTGTGTCCATATGTGCTGTTCCCATTTCAGAGCTGTAGGAGTCAGTCTTAGCACGTTTTGTTTCTTGTTCTGCTTAAAGCGTGGATGTTTTTCTTAAATAATATGCACAACAGCAATGATTAATGGTACAGTAGGAAAGGAAGCAAATAAGTATTCCAGGATAATCAAAGAGCATGTAGTCGGCGTGGATAGAGTGGATTGCTTTGCATGCATTGTATAATAACTTTACACACATTTTAGAAAGTGTGTATGGTGCATTGGAAATAGAATACATGTGCCAAAATTAACACATTATGTTTTGGTATAAAATGTGTTTTGTCTGCATTTATAATAGACTATTCCTATCTTTATAACAGAATTATGAAACACTGCTCATTTGAAAATAGCCTGTTTTTGGGGGACATACAACCCAATAAATCAAACAAGCAGAATGCTGTGATGTCTTTTACTTTGAACTACACAAACATTTAGATAAATTACTGCTAAATACTGGTAAACTGGCTGTATGAATTATTCTCCTCCGATAAGATGAGTTTAACATGTGTACTGTAGTAATGTCTGACAGATCTAAAGGATAATATCAGTTAATTTAAACAAGATATGTTGGCTGTGGCTGTGCATCTTTTCAACCCTGCACACTTTCTTCGGTTCTATCAGTGGTTGATATTCTGGAAACCTCTCCCAACATCTCCAATCTAAAGGCCATAGCCTGGCAATCTGAATGGGTTCAAGTTCTAGATGAAATGGCCAATCACCGGATGGAGAATGGGACTGGAAGTGAAGAATGGAGTTAACATATGCTGTACCTCTGTTCACTGTGGGGGGAATTTTCTTTCCTTGTTGATAATCTTCAGCCTCCTGCAGATGCAGGGCCGAGGAAATGCGACTCTTATCAGCAGGATACTTGACCACATCAGCTGTCGCAAGGGCTTGTCAGGTACCAGCGACAGCATTCAGTTTGGCACTCTGTGACAGGTACCTTTTCTTATGTCCAACCATCGTCCCCCCCCCCCCCCCCCCCCCCCCCCCCCCATTTTAGCTTCGCAGGTACAGACTGAAGCGTCAGATAAACAAAGCGAACCGGTTTAAACTTGTTTAGCTGGTTAACATGCAGTGGTAGTAGTACCTCTGAAGTGATATGCCCAGACACTGACGCAATTAAATAATTCATTGTTTTGTGAGGGTCACGACAAACAGGTGAACAAAATGCATTCACTAGAAACGTTGGCTGTGTTCTATCAAATTGGTCCAATAATTCCAGGAAGTACATTTTGGAGGCTAGTTATTTCAAAGGAACCATATACTACTTTGAGGAATAGCATACAATACGATATTGCCGATGGATTAGGGACGACGATACGACTTGGCTCTGTTCAAAAGTCATACTGCTTGATCTGGGGGAGTGTCTAGCAAATGCCATCTTACCACGCCCCATCAGCTGTTTCTTTGAGAGCCCTGGGCTTAAAGTAGTTGTAGAAAGTTTCTCTCAGACAATTTTCTTATCTAGTATTATTCTGTTCAATTTGTATTTACCTGTAAGAGGAAATAAAGTAAGTAAAGTAGTCGGCGGTAAATCCTCCTGACCGAGTGAGGCATGTCTTTGGCGGATCAAAGCCAACAATGGTATCCTTCGAGAGTACAGGTAAGGGTGCTTCAGGCCAGGGACCTGAGGATAAAGGGGAAAAATGGCACCAACGACGCATACGCTGTTATGCAAGTGGCCAAGGAGAAGTTTTCTACCTCGGTGGTGGAAAAGACTGTGTCACCGATGTGGAAAGAAGAGGCCACTTTCGAGTTACCTCTGTTCCACCACGAAAACGAAGAGCTCTACACCTTACAAGTCCACATAATGCACCGGTCTCTCATGGGACCAAACAAGTTACTTGGACGAGCCGGCATCAACCTGTTGGAACTCAACGAAGTTAAATCCCGCAACAAAACAGAGTGAGTGGCCACAGCACAGCTACAATGAATCAACATTATTGAACATCGTGGCTGTAACTGTAATATTTGTGAAGAACAGAATGAAACCAAAAAGTATAAGCCTAATATCATGCAACAAATGAATCACCCTAAAATGCAAGTCCTTATCATGATGAACTATTCTGAGTTCTCAGAGAGTAATGTTAGGTAACATCAGAGCCTCAGAGGTTATTTAATTAATGTAATTAATTAGTGTTCCTCACAGTTGAAAAAGCATTCGGTGTTCACATCCTCTTTAGATTAAACACAAAGAAGGCATTTACTTGACAATAAAAAATGAAAAAAACACCTTCATCTTCTCTGGTGGGAATTAGTATGGAGAATTTATTTTTATTGGGTTAAGATTTGTGTTTCCCCTCTAGTGTTATAATCTTGCACTTATGTTTCCTACCTCTTGGTAAATAAACCTAAATGAATAAAGAATTGAGAGCTACAATTATCTACTGTCAAAAGCCAATGACCTCATTAGACTCTGCATCACTAGCTAGGGTAAGCCTAATCGTTCTATTATGACTAAATCTAAATATTTCAACACACATGCAACCAGCTTTTCTCAACATCATAACCTAGGCTTGTTGGTGGAATGAAACAAACATGCAAGCAAACGCACATACTAGTAATCGCCATGTATGCGATATGCATCACGATACAAGGGTCAGGATGCGATGCATATCACTTTTTTGTTGATGTTTTGGGTTTCTGTCTGATAAATCTTGCTGATGGTTTAAAAAGTCTTATTACATTTTGATCAGTAAGTCTTGGTCCGTCAGATGGCTTTACAATACAGTATGCCAAACACAGTCTCTCATATCTATCAATAATGCATGCAGCAGGAAGCTTTTTCTGATTCAGAAGGGACCTTGAGATGTGGCTTGAGTGTCGACACTGATATTCTGTGTCTTTGTTTGACAGTGATATGCTCATACAATAACAGATTGTCAACCGTGCCCTTTAGTTGAAATGCCAAACTTCTGCTGAATCCTGGATCCATCTATACCCTGCTACTTTCTCCAAGCAACCGCCAAGCTTACTGAAATCAGATTCTCAGAAGCTAATTTATTGGGACACACAGCAAGTTTATTATTATACTATGTTTGATAGGCATGGCTTTCTCTTAAATATTTAGGCAGTGCAACATCTTTCAACTGACTGACCTTTCTGTGACTCTCTAAGATATACTCCGCCACCTTCAGATATCCTGCACAAAGCAATCACTAAGTGGGATAGATAAATATTTTTTTACAGTCTGTTCCAAACTCTTTGCGTTTGTCCAGGTTTTCTATCATCTACAAACGGGTCTGGCTCATCTGAGTATCAGTGCTTTCAATTACATTTAGCATGTCCCAACAGTTTTTTATTTAGTCTATATTTACACACACATACATTACACACACACAAACAATCATGCAGGCCCACACACACACTCCGACACAAATACACACTGTTTTCTACTCGGGGTGCTTCATATTTTTTTCTGCGAGACTGTCTGTGTATGAGTGTTGACCTCGTGGTAGACCCAGTTCTAGGCAGGTCTGTATCCAGCTCCAGCCTCACATTCCAGGGGGTGTTTATTGTTGCAAAACAAGTAAACACTCTCTCTCTCTTGGCATTCCTAGAGGACCCTGGCTATATCAGCGTCCAATCAGAATGGGCTATGTTTAACTTTCAGCTCATTCATTAACTCTGTGTTAATGTTTGCATGGTGCTTTTCTGCAAACCCTGGTTATCCTGTCAGACAGAACATGGCTCCAAATAATTGCAGGTACAAAAAGGATGTTTATTTACTCTGACTGGCTTTTCATCCAGTGACTGTATACCATCCTTTTTGTGCAGTTGTAGCAGCATGAGCAAATCAGCTATAAATACATGACTACATCAGAGCTGTGTTTGTATTCAAAAGGGGAAGAAACCATTCACGTTGTTTATTAGAGAAAGTCGTTATTTCTAGTGTTCACATGAATATTGCAGAAGATGATCAACAACAGAAGCGACCTTTTCATTGCCGCTTCTATGTACCCATACCAAAACTCAACTGAAAAGAACTCCCTCTGGTGGGCCAGCAGCATAGACTTGAGGTCCGTTGTTGTATACTACTTGTACCTGAACATTTCTTACTTTCACTATGACACTGTACTACAGTGCCCCCACCCTTATGTAACTATACTTGCAAGTGCATTATACACTCTGGGCTTTTGAGATAAGAAAGGCTTCTGTCCATGCACAAGCTTTTCTGTTTTTTGGCATCTCACAGGAAGCGTTTGTGCGGAAAGGGCCATTGAAATAATGACAGTGTGAATGCTGAGTCATACACTCTTCCATCTCTTCCTGTAGTCCTGTGCTGTCACAGCAGCAGAATGGTACTCCGTGTCCTTCACACAGGCGCGAGAAACTGATGGCTTAATTTGCAGCGTTGGCTGGCCTTCCACTAAAATATTTTGCCTTCTCATGTCCTCCCTCCAATTTGCTAACGTCAATTTCTTTGAGGCTAACTTCCCTTTTGTTTGAAATGGGGATAGGTACTGTGGGTTACTTCTCTTTTTCACCCTAATCATAAGGGTGTTACTGTTTGTTATTTTTAGCATGGTTTCAGTTCAGTTCATGTCCAAACAATGAGACTTCACTGAACTATGGATGCCTGGGTGTGTCCTAATTGTTTTGTACATACAGCACTATTGTATGGCATCTCAATAGAATAATTATAACTCTGTTCATTATGTTATATGAAATAATAATTTCAAATTAGACAAAAATTGAATGGTATGCTTTTTACTTTAGCAGTGTTCCGAAGGTGGTTGACTTAGATCCATTGCAAATTATATTTTAGTCTGGGTGTCTCCTGACTAAATTCTCTCTCTATCTCTCACTCTGATGTTTGTGTGTCATTAGCAAAAAGAAGGGAGCGGATGAGTCTTCTGGGTGTAGCTTACTCAATAACATGTGAAGAAGTACAGCATGCTCTTTCCAGCTAGGTCAATATTGCTGAGTCTTTAGGCTGTTACTTTTTGCAGAGTTGATGTATACAGGAACAGTGATTTATGTCTGTTCATGGGCTTCAGCAGTGTGTTTTTTAAACTACTAAAGATTCTCTACAAGAGACTTACATGGGGCAGAGCAGGTGAACCCAAGTGCAGACTTGGATCTATTGAAAGGCAGGGAAGAGACTGGGTGCAGGCCAGTGAAATAGTAAGGTAGTAAGGAACCAAAAGCAGAGGCTGGGGCAAGGTGAGTAGGGGTATGGAGGTAGGACCAAAGAGATGAGGGACAGGAGACAGGAACCAGAGTCAGAGCAGACAGAACTGGGGCATGGAGCAAAACAAAGTCAGGTTAAAAATAAACAGGGTAACTATATCCAATGTTAAAATAATAAGGAGCTGGAACCACAGATTGACTCACCAGAGGCTACGATCTGGCTGAGTATTTGTAGGTGTCTTGATTATGGAATGGGTTGCAGCAGGTGGGGCTCTGCTCTGAGTCCAGTACACCTGTCTCCGCTCACACCATCACACACAGACACAGACACAGGGAGAGGGAGAGAATACTGGGGGGTGGCGGTAGGTTAGAGAGGCACAGGACGGGAAGTAGAAGGCGTGGCAGGAGCAGATGTAACAAAGCCAATGGCTGTTTTCTTTTAGGCATTCTAGACAACTTTAATATAATAAATGAAATATAAATTGGCATAAAAATCGACGAAAAAACATTGCCCTGCACTCAAATTAATTAACAAGGCCAATACAACATTACTTGGCATGATATCTAGGCTGTAAAAAAATTTATGTGGGGGGAAATGTTCGGATGACCTTGGTTTAAGGTTAAAGCTTCCTTTTTGAGGGGCTTAAAGATGGCTGTCTTTGACCTACCTTTATACCTGCGGTGCTTTACATGGAGCTGCTTTAAAGAGTTCTGTTGCTACAGTATGTACCTTTAGTGGTGATTGCGTTTCATCCACCTTTGGTTACTAAAAAAAATAAAATAAGTAGCAGGACAGCCTTTGACACACACACACACACACACACACACACATATCAGTACATGCGCACACAAACACACTTTTTTTACTGACCCTTTCCTCTGTGTGTACTCAGTCTTAGTTTCCTTCCATAGTCCCCGGTTTCAGATGGAATTGTTTATTCAGGACATATGGAGGATGAGCTGGTGACCTTCAGTTTTGCTTGCCAAAGTATTTTCCTGTTGACTCAGCCCAAGATTGTTCATTTAAAAACAAGGAATCAGCACTATTTGGGATTTGTCAAAGTCAAGTCAACTGTAAAGTGCAAGTTTTGTGTTTGAGGCCAAGAGGATCCAATTGGTATTAACTGGTCATAAAAAATACAATGAAAAATTAGATTAAGGTTTGTCATAATAATGTGGGTCTCAGTTCCAGACATTTTATTGTAGCCCACAAATATGCTTTGCAAGTTGTGATGAACAGTTTGAATGATGAACCAGCTTATGTGTCACTGTGTGTGCGTGTCTTAAAGCTGTAACCTTTTCTTTCAACAAAACGCATTTTAAGTTAATCCTACCCCGATGGTATGCCTCCCTGAGCTACTGTCTCCTGCCTGTTTTTTGAAATACATTTTTTTTCTTTGAAATAAAAAGGGCAGCCTCACCAATAATACCATGCAAATGAGGCACCTTGGCGAGCTAGTTCAGACAGGCAACTCAGACAACATCTATTCTCTCTGTCACACTAATCAACCATTTCCACCAAAAAGGATCTTAAAACGCATCTTTTCAATAAGGCTTTTAATTAAACATTAAGTATAAATATGCTAAAAGTTAAAGGTAGATGTGTGACAATTAAGCTGTATTCTATTAAATAAAATTTTATTTCATTTTGTTCATTTATTTTTTTATCTTATTTTTATAATTATTGTGTTCTAAATACTTTGTAATTGTATGCTGTTTTACATAGTTCTACTATTTTCAATCATATTTTTTATTTGTTTAAATTTAGATTGTTTTTTTATTCTCTGTTATGTGAAGCACTTGAGCTGCACTTGTTGTATGAAATGCGCTATACAAATAAAGATTATTATTATTATTATTATTATTTACAGAGTGCATGTACTTTAGTATATGGTGGTCTTTTTAAACCACAGTTGACTCAGAACACTGGCTCCTACTGCTGCTCCACTGCTCACTGCTGTCACACAGTACTATGCTCTTGATCTTGTTGCTGTACCACCCCAGCCTCCACCTATTTTGGGTCTGTTGCTCAGTATCTGTCATGGGGTATTTGCAGGTATCTGCTCCCCTATCCATGGTTGTTCATTGAGGGTTTGAATATGACCATGGGCAGGAAATAGTAATCAGAGCAGCAGACCCTTGACGCCAACTTTTGTATTGTATTTGTACCATGCTAAATGCAATTCATTGTTTAACATATTCGTAAGTTGTTCTAACTGAATTGTAATTGTTACAATTAGATTTCCTTTTTTTAAGGAAGACATGGCCAATATGGTATAAGCACAAAAAGACACAAGATAAACAAAGTATATAGACTATATAAACGATTATAACTTGATTAAAAACAAGACATTGCACGCTAATATTTAGACAAAACATTCACAGGGAGGTTATGACAAACCTTGACTAGGTAATGAGTCATTTGGCGACTTAATAATTTAGAAAATAAAGAATAAAATTTTTGTTTTAAATTCTTGATTTAAGGAAGACCTCTGACCTTAGATAATAACTGCTACCACTGCTTTCAAACAATGGGAGTATGTAAAAAGGACGGTAGCAGACCTGAACAAGAAAATGCATAAATAATATATATACAATTGCACAACTCTGCTTGCAGTTGATAATTAACCTCTGTGCGCTGAGATTGTCTGCATTGTTATAGGACATACATAAAAAGTTGTATTCTTTCTGATAGCTGATGGGTTGCTGATTACACATAATCTCATCATCCTTGATTTCCTGTTCCTTTGCCTTCTTGACTGAAATTAAATTGTTAGTTGTAATAAACCTTTCAACTATTCCATAGATTGGAGGCAGGAAAGGAAATTTGTACTAATAGGGCAGAAATGAATGCATGAGCAGGGCTTTGGACATTCATGTAAAATGGCATGCTGCAAAGTCTATATGTTGATAAGTTGTCTTTGTTAAGTCTCAATCTTTCTCTGTTTTCTTTTGTGTTGCATGTTGAAGCCAGATGAGCGTGTGCGGTTTTTCATACGATTCAAAAACAACATACATATTTTTCTTGTCTCTAAAAAAAAGGGGAAAAGGTTGAGTTAGTGCTCCTACTACCTGGGTTACATGAATATGGTATGAAGAGGGTTCACACGGTAGATCTTCAGTAGGAATACAACTATGGTTCTGAAAGGCTAATTTCATTTAAACGTTTTGTTTCTCACAAACCAACACCAAGCGTCTTCTGAAGTTGTCTTTTTAGTCTCCATGACCTTTTCATAGCTGACTGGACTGCATAAAAAATATGAATCGCTGGTACAGGCAGTGGAGTTCCTCTGAAACAATGTATTATTTAAAAAACAGGATCATGTTCAATATGAATACACATAACATAGCTGCAGCATTCTGATTATGTGCTCTACTCTCTAAAGGTGGTTCAGACTGTTGGACAAGGCTGGCAAGCTGGACAAAGACAGAGGAGAGGTGTTGTTGGATATCAAGTTCATGAGAAACAACATGACTGCCAGCATGTTTGACCTCTCGGCGACTAACAAATCCCGCTCCCGTCTGGGCAAACTAAAGGACAAGGTCCGGGGGAAGAAGAAGGAGGGCCTGTCGGACTCTGCATCCGCTGTGGTGCCTTCTTTCTCCCAAGTTCTGACAGACAGTGAGGAAGAGGCAGCTGGAGGCAGGGAGGGAGGCGCAGACAAAGATGAGAAGAAGAAGAAACACAAGCTCAAGTCGTTGTTTTCACCCAAGTCCAACCTCCAGCGCAACATGTCTCAGTCCATGTCCATCCTGGGCCCTCTGCCTGAGAGCAACACTCCCCTGAGTGGCAGCCGCTCCTCAGGCCTAAATGTAGACTCGTCTGAAGGTCAGGAGATCCAACTTCATAAGCTACACCTGCCCTCAACCTCTTTTTATAACTCCAAGTTCTTTTTATTGAATTTACTGTATAAAACGCATGAAACAACTGTTGTCGCCCCCCCCCCCCCCCCCCCCCTTTTTTTTTTCTTTTTTCTTCTCCTTATTAGGTAAGAAGAAGTTTAGGTTTCTGACCCACAAAAGAACCGGCAGCTCAGACAGTAAAGGTCATCCGGGCTCCCTTTCTCTTCCGGGCCTCTCCAAGCCTGACTCGGTCCCAGCAGCAGAGCAGAGCAACCTCTGCATCAATGGTGGTCATGTGTACAATCAGGAACCCAAGCCTCGGAGCGCACGGGCTGGCTCCACTTTCAGCGTGGCCAGCTCAGGCCTTGGGTCTATGGAGGACCTTCACAAGCCTCAGTGTCGCACGAGCTCCAACGCTTCCGTTGACTCCCTCCGAGCCCTTTGGCAGCCCTCGGCCTGGGCAGAGGAAAGATATTCCAAGACTGCAGATGTAGAGGAGGAAGAAGTGGAGGAACAACAAGGAATATTAGAGGAGAGTAGAAAGGCAGAGGAGGACAGTAGGATACGTGAGGAGCAAGAGAGAATAAGAAAGGTTGAGGAAGAAGATACAATTCAACAGAAAGAGCAGGAGGGTAGTAGGTTAGAAGGGGTGGAAAGAATTTGTGTAGAGGAAGAGAAGAGGAAGAAGGAAGAGAAAAGGAGGGTGGAAGAAGAAAGAATCATTCCATTTCAGGAGCAGGAGCAGGTAAGGATTGATACAGAGAAGATAGCTGAGGAAGAGAGAAAGAGAAGACTGCTAGAGGAGCAGAAGAGAGCTAGGCAGGAAGCTGAAGATATGGAGAGGTTAGAGGAGGAAAGGAGAATAGAAGAACAGGAAATGCGGTATGAAACTGAAAGAATAAGGAGGGAGAAAGAAGTTGAAGTGAAGAAGGAAGAGGAAGAAAAGACAAGAAGAGCCAAGGAAGAAGAGAGAGAGCGGAAGGGAAAAGAAGTGGAGAGAGTGAGGAGGGAAGAGGAAGAGGAGAAAAGGAGGAGTGAATTAGAAAAGCTGAGAAGAACAAGGGAAGAAGAAGAGGAGAGAATAAGAAAGGAAGAGGCAGCAGAAGAGGAGAGAAGGAAGGAAGAGGCAGAGGAGAGAAGGAGGGAAGAAGCAGAGGAGAGAAGGAAGATAGAAGAGGAGAGAATAAGGAGGGAAGAGGCAGAGGACATAAGAATAAAGAAAGAGGCAGAGGAAGAGGAGAGGAGGGAAGAAGCAGAGGAGAGAAGGAAGATAGAAGAGGAGAGAATAAGGAGGGAAGAGGAAGAGGAGAGAAGGAAGATAGAAGAGGAGAGAAGGAGGGAAGAGGAGAGAATAAAGGAAGAGGAAGAGGAGAGAAGGAGGGAGGAGGAAGAGGAGTTAAGAAGAAGGGAAGAGAAGAGAAGGAAGGAAGAGGAGCGAAGAAGCAGGGAAAAGGAAGAGGAGAGAAAGAAGCAAGAGGAAGTGGAGAGAGCGAGGAAAATTGAAAAGGAGAAAAGGAGGGAAGAGGAAGAGCAAGAGGAGAGAAGGAGCAGGGATGAGGAGGAAGAGAGAATGCAGATGGAAAAGGAAGAGGCAAGATTGATCAGGATTAAGGAAGAGGAGGGAAGAAAGAGGGAAGAGGAAGAGGAGAGAAGGAAGATCAAAGAAGAAAAAAATCGTCAGGAAGAGGAATATGTAAAAGTGAGAAGGGAAGAGGCAGAGAGGAAACGGAGGGAGGAAGAGGAGAGGGTGAGAAGGGAAGTTGAAGAGGAAAGGATTAAGGCTGAAGAGGAGGAAAGAAGAAAAGAGGAAGAGGAGAAAAGAAGGGAGGAGGCAGAAATAAAGAGACAGGAAGAGGAGTATAGGATTCGATTGGAGGAAGAAGTAAGTAAAGTGACACAGGTAGAAGGGCAGATTAGGAGACAGGATAACTTGGGTAAAGAGGAGAAAGATCAACAGATTAAAGTGGAGCCGAAGGAGAAAAACAAAACAGAGCGGGATGAGGAGAGAAAAGTGCAACAGGAGGAAATAGTGAGAAAGGAAAGAGAAGACAAAAGAAACAGGGAAGAGGAGGCAAGAGCTGGAACGCTAGAGGAAGACGGTTTGTTGAAAAAGGAAGTTCAACAGCTAGGAGAGAGTAGAACGACATGCAAGAAGGAAGAATCTAACAAGGATAGAATGAGAATAGAACAGAAGTTTCTGAAGGGACAGAGTTACAGAGAAGAGAACAAACAGACAGGTAAAGAGACTGAGGAAGAGAGAAGATATGACTACAAAGACATTATGTTAACAGATGAAATGGTCGGTCGAAAAGAAGATGTGGGAGGCATGGTGGACGGTATTCCTCTGGGACAGCCGCCCTCGACAGATCAGTTAGAAGATACATCCTCATCTAATCCCTTTGAGGAGGTCCCAAACATGCCTGCTGAACTCCTCAGCCAGACAGCCAAAATGTCTGCTGTCAAGCCAAGGTTAGTACATTTTTGGTCAAGCTTACTTTCTTGTCACAAAAAGAGCTAACAGAAGTTGTCAGAATCCATTTATCAAAAAACATTATTCAGTATGTATTAGCATCTCTTAAAAACTCCCTGCAGATTTCAAACTTTAACCCATTATATTGCTCACCTTAGAAAAGACTGATGAAAATGTTTACTGTTTCTTTTCTCAAATGGGCTCTGATTGTGATGTTACTTGTTACATGGGATGTTGTCACCAATGTGTAGCACCCACCTGGGTGATGCCACGGCAGCCATTTTGCACCAGACTCGCTTACCAGTTCATCAGTTGATGACCTACTGTGAGCCTCAGGGGGGAGGGGGGATTAACTTGCCAGTTGGGAGCTGAAGGATGATTAGGTGGCCAGGATTGATATATGGCCCCCTACACTGTAAAGCACTTCGTGTGTCTAGAAAAGCGTTACATCAAATTAAATGAAATGAAATGAAATTAAATTGAATTAAATTAATTAATTAATTGGCACGTATTTGTGGCATACAGAAGTGCTATTTGACGAGTCACATAAAATGGATGGTTAGAAAAGCAGTGTGTCCCAGTGTGCACAGGTCAACATTTCTCATCTAAGGTGAGCAATGACAGAAAAGGCATTGTTAATTGAAAACTATCTCTTCAAATAGAATTAACTGAAATAAAACCCAACAACCCAAATTGCCTTGCTACTTACTACTCCATAAAACCCACCCTGCCTTCCATCCCTCTCTGTCATCTTAAATCTTAAAGTGATACCAGAGTTTGTCCTTTTCCATCCTTCTTCATTTAACACAACTTGTACATTAATATACATTGTTGCATTAGTGTAATGCCTTGGAATCAAATTCAGGCTGACAACTTGCCAAATAAGCTCACTTTTATACCACCTCGTTAATAAACAGTACATTTTGTCCATTAATTAATTTCAGCAGGACAGTTTGATACGAAGGTTTCACAGTATTATTTGGTAGAATGAAAAAGCCCATACTACTGAGAATAAACCGTTTTTTGAGTTACATGTTACTGTGTAACCAGAGTCTTTATTCCACCATAGGATGTAGGTTCACGTGTTTGTGTGTGAGCTCTGAGTGTTACAAGAACTAATGTTATGAATGCTTCAACAAGCACTTCTCATTAAAGCATAATGGTCCAAGGCAATCTGACACCTCATTTCAGTGGCTCAGTTCATATTGTGTGTGTGTGTGAGAGAGAGAGAGAGAGAGAGAGAGAGAGAGAGAGAGAGAGAGAGAGAGAGAGAGAGAGAGAGAGAGAGAGAGAGAGAGAGAGAGAGAGAGAGAGAGAGAGAGAGAGAGAGAGAGAGAGAGAGAGAGAGAGAGAGAATTCTCATTAAGCCACTTGGCTGAGCTGGAATTGTTCTGCTCAAGAATCCTGCTTTATTAGACTAGATGTCATATAACGAGTGAAGGTTGCTGGGACAAAACATTACAATATAGTTGACACATTTAATTTCTACTGCTGACTTAAATATACTTTATGTGATGCTTTTTCATTTGCATTTTGAATGGTCATTCTCTTCATCATAACCTCTATGCAGTCCACTAACATTTATACCTGAAATATATATAT
>JAPMUY010001675.1:0-189858 GCA_026901105.3 Galaxias olidus | reverse complement strand
TCTAAAAAACTTTTTTCACTTTGTCATTTTGCGGTATTGTGTGTAGAATGTTGAGAAATTTTTTTCATTTAATCCATTTTGAAATTAGGCTGTAACATAATAAAATGTGGAAAAAGTGAAGGGGTATGAATACTTTCCGGATGCACTGTAGGTCACGTTAGCAATAAGATTAGCGCATTTGTCTATGATGCATTTTCGCGCTCTCTCCCTTTTAGCTCACTCCAGCATTGTGCAACACACATAGGGATAGACCCTGCTCTTATAGTGACAATGCCAGAGAGAACTAAATGTTCAAAAGTATGGCTAAACTTCACTAGAGTCGATGTTGAAAATGCTTTTTACAACAATTGAGAGCAACAAGTATGTTCCATTAAAGGGTGGAAACAAGAGCAAGCGGTCAAAGCATCTAGCTAAAGTGCATAACCTATGCAACCCTGATTCCAAAAAAGTTGGGATGCTGTGTAAAATGTAGATAGATAAATAAAAACAGAATGCAGTGATTTGCAAATAGATCTCTGTGCCAAAGGGGCAAGGCCGAAAAGCAAGACCTTGCTACTGAATGACTGATCTTCGATCCCTCAGGCGGCACTGCATTAAATAAGACATTTCTACATGTGCTCGGGAACACTGACGGCCCAAATCCCATGGCCAGTCAGGCACACATTATGTTGTTGCCGATCAATGATCGACATTCTTAGCCTCTATGGTAAAAATTTAAGAAAGGGATGGATGTCCTTAGTTTAGTCTTCCTCCATCAAAGTGGACAAATGTCCACACCAAATGGCCATATTTGCCAGATCCTGACATATACAACTACCTTATTGAATTTGTCTTATGTCACTTTTTCTGTCGTTAAGAGTTAAGTCTGTCCAATGTGACGTTAATGTGAACTGAGATAATCGCTAACGTTGCCAACCAGCAACATTACGTGTTAGCATGTTAGCAGCCTCGCCATGCTAGAGCCCCCACACACAAAGTTAACTAAATTATATGAATGTGGGTTAATGATTAAAAGTAACCGTTAGTCAGCTGCTTGCTTATTTATGGGTGCATTTACAGATTAAATCTGAAATGGTCAGACAGCTTTTAGGCATAGTGACAGTTTTACAGCAATTCAGCCGACTATTTTCCCTCAAAAGGGGGCGTGGTCATTCTGACAACAGGGGAGTGACGCGTGGTTGCTCTGGTCACGTGACACTTGTCTGGCTCCCCAGTGCAGTTTGTGAGATGGAAAAGCGAAAGAACAAAAATGATAAATCAGCATTTTAATTGTTTTCCCGTTTTGTGTTTTTTAACATTCGGTTTTCAAACGAAAAATCTAGTTGTTTTTCGTTTTTCCCAGAAATCAAAAAACTAATGTTTTGGACCTTCAACATCCCAGTGAGCACAAGACCTAATTTGAACGTTGATTTCTGGTTGAATAGTGGTAGATATCGGGTTTGGACATTCAAGACCTCATTTCGCCCTTTTTTCAACCGGCTAAAATGCGGTTACAACAGGAACGTGTTATAAAACATAATTTTGTTTATACAGTAATTTTTATATTTATGTTTATATGTAGGTTGAAAGAAAGACGATATTGAATATTTGAAAGGTTTTTCTCTGGATTTATAGTGCGAAATGTGGTCTACACAAATACCAATGTTCCCTCTAAGCTGCGCGCATACGCGGGCCCGCAGATCAGTTGAAAGACCCGCGCACAAGATTTTTCAAGGTGCACAGAAATTTTATATGAACTGATAACTGATATGCAGAGGTGGTAAGAGTACTGGAAATCCTACTCAAGTACAAGTTACGTTACATTTGTTAAAACTGACCCAAGTACAAGTTATACTAGAAATGCATTTCCACGAGAAAATGCGAATGCGATTGCATTCCCGCCATGAGTGACCAAGCAGTGCAGCAGCCAGCCCACTAAAGTAGCCGCTGCAGCACTACCACATCCTAATGTGTTGGAGTGCTCCTATTAGCTCACATAACCGTACACACCGTCCTTCTTGAGCGATACTGGCGTTGTTGGTGTTGTCTTAACTATACAGCTAGTCTAAACAAAACAAATAAGTCTTAATCAGATACCTCCAAGTAGCAGTCAGCAGACGTGAGATGCGTTGGTAGGCAGGTTTTAATTGTATAACAAATTAATAAATAGATTGTGCCAAAATACGGGCTTAAAAGTACGGACGAAATAGGACAGATGGATAGTTAAATTTCTCAAATCTTTGTTAAAAACTCCATGATAACAAAATACCACGACATCAAGTGATACACCAGTGGATAGTTCAAATAAACATTTCAATTGCTTTCAGCTGCATCTGTAACATCTTCACATTGACTGAAGGTAGGCTTCTGTACTACTCATTAACAAAACTCAATAACTGTTATTTGATAAATATTACTGAGGGAACAGGACCGGACCTCCTGCCGAGTCGAGGAGATATTGGGTACTCCTCGTCCTCCTCAAAGAAAACTGTGGCCCCGCTAAGATCGGAGGCGCGGGCACGCTGCACGCTCATCAATTCACCCAACGCTACAATAAGGTTGACATAAATAATGACTATGATAATGAATTCTAGCTACCACATTAAACTTAAACTTCAAAAAGCTGATAAAAGCATGCCGATAGTCTGTCAGACATTCAATCAAATCATTCAGTCTTCAGTGTAAAGCCTAGGCTTGTTAAACTGTGCTGCGTGCCTGTTTGCCCTCAATGCTAGCCTACGTGTTCAGCCAGCCAATTTTGACACTGGTTTTTAAATGTTGCATTTGGCGTTTAAATTATGCTACGTTACGGCTCTACATTAAACAAATACAGAAGTTCGTTTGGCAGAAAGCTATAAGCTAAATGGTGCCTTTGAAACTGTCCTACTACTAGTCACTACGTTAACAACCCACACTTTCGGCTAATCTTTTTAAGACTAGCTAACGTTTGACTCCATGGATATAATGTTAACTTCTTCCATCCCAAAGCGAATCCAAATTATGATGGTTAGCGGCGCTGCTATATTAGCCAGTGCCCTGTCCAATTCAAGTCACCAGAATTATTTTTGAACGTTAAACAAATACAACTTAACTCACATTCACTACGCAGTGTCATGTTGTGTGGTTTACGCCAAATGCCGATGGAATCTGGAGTTGTGATGAACTTGCTTGATGTAGCGCTACGGAGAGTCCATCGTATTCTCTATCGTACAGTAACTCGGGCGATGTGGAAAGCTTTCTGAATAACTTATTCTGCTTAACTCTCTGTCTGGATCCAAATTCCACAATAAAGTACGTCCTAATGAGTTTCACTATGTACGTCTCCTTAACCCCAAGGGAAAACGTCATGGGGTTAAGGAAAGAAAAGAAAGATAACTCAAAAGGACTTAGGAAAAGACAATCGCGTTGCTAAAGGAATCCGACTGGACTTACACTTGGCTACATAATCTTGCGACGGTGGTTTTCGTGGGTCGTTCGTGTAGAAACTACAATGTCCCGTAGATTATTGTAGCCTACAAAAAGCGCATTTTAACTACTTAGCCGGTGCGTTGTCACCGTGTTGTTTCATAGCCTACATAAACGCCCGGGCAAGCCAGATAAGCCTAAATATACTAGCCTACTTTATTACCAAGGTTGGAATTGAAATTATAAAAGGGAATATAGGCTACCTGTCACAAAAGCGAAACGAAATATGTCACATTAAGAATAGTTGCTCACGTCCTCATCCCCCGTCACCTCATATTGATTGCCACGCATGAATCCCAATTAATATGATTGTATGAACTCTAATCGTCAAATGTATGCAAGTTATGCATTTATGTTAGGCATACAAATCTGCTACTATAGTTACATATTATAATTCTTAAGTTTGTTAACATGGGACTTTTGAAAACATATAAGCATATTAGCAAGATAGGGCATAACATAAGATGGAAAATGTTGACTAAACAACTAGTCATGTCGATCAACGGCTGAATGGTGTCGCTTTAAATATTGCTGCCACAAGGAATTGTGGGGTGGCATTTGCTCCTTTCCTTTCGTAAAGGATGGTCTAGTGTATCCTAAGCTAAAGTACACAAGTTAGGAAGCATTGAAGCACCTTTCCTTAGCACCTAAGAGAATTCGACCAGTACTTATCATGGCTACCACTTAGATACTTCCGGGTCATTTCACCCAGTTAGGAACCTTCCTAAGCAAAATAGAGAATTCGACCATAGCCTCTCTCTCTTGTCATTCACACAGTTGCCGTACAATGAGACTAATCACATTGTAGATGAAGAAGAATCATACCCTTGTGTATACTGCCATCTAGTGACCGCAGTAAATGTTGGTTAACATATACATGTATACATTTTATGCGGTCACTAGATGGAAGCATGCACAAGGGTATCATCTTGATCCTTCATTCCAGCTCGCTCCCCTCAAGGCTTTCTCTCTTCCCATTTATTGTCTCTGAGCAAATGAAGCGTGTAAAAGAGGCAATTAAAAAATAACTAGTGGACAGATTAATTAGCCGTGTACAAGCGCAGTCCGTGGCTTTCAAATGCAATCACATAATTACAAGTCCATTAATTTACTCAAGTAAAAGTAAAAAGTTGCCTATTTAAAAGTAAATTTGCGATACTAAAGTGTAATTCTCTCAAAATGTATAGTGTGGGATATTCCTCAAATGGATATAAGAACTTCCGGTTCTCAACTTAATTTTGAAACCAGCTAAATTGGTTGCGCTGAACCTTCTGAATCATTTTGCCTTCTAGAAAGTTGGGAAAATACCATAAGTTCCAACGGCATTTTTGAAAATGCTCCTAATTTTCAACCTCAAATTTTGACACAATCATGTATATCTAAATTTTTGATAAATGTTATTGTGTATACCATTTTAATTCAGTTGGTTGTCTTGTAATATTAAAATGAATTAGGTGATAGCGGTTGGTGTCGTGTTGTGTTTTCAAACGCAAGCTTCACTATCCCTGAACTGGCTGATCCAACATTCCTTTCAATTAACTCCCAGTGGTCTCGTGCTAGCGTTCTACAACACGCTGAACCCAACTGTGATTTCTGCGCTTTCACAAAAATACTGAGTTCCGCTGTTTTAAGAGTGAAGCGTGCAAAAAATAGCACTTTTAATAATACTCAGTAACTGAATGCAAACAACAAATAGTGAAGTAGAATACATAGTTATAAATGTACTCAAGCATGAAAAATTCTTTTATACTTAAATTGCAAATCTTCAAAAACACTACTCAAAGTACAATAAGGAGTACTTGCAATTCGCTACTTTACACCCCTGCTGATATGAGTTTAATAAAAAAATGCTGGTAAAATAAATGGTACTTTTTTATTATTGATTAAGTGACGCACTTGCTGGAAACCACTTTAAAAGTTATCAGAGGAAATCAGTAAAAAAATAAATGTTTTGAGACCGAAGCAGTGAGAGGGAGAGAGAGCTCTCTCGGGTCTCTGCGACTGCGAGTTACAGACGTAGCAAGAGAATGACAGAGAGAGTGTACTGATTGGTCTCTCTGTGCGAAGAAGACCTATCAGATTTATTTTTGGGCGGGCTTTACAGTCGACGCTTTCATTGTCCACCACCAGCTCGCCTATAGAGGGAGTTAGGGCACAGCCCTCCCTCTCCCAGGCTAATTAATGCTCCTCCAATGGTATTTTATTTTGATCTTATTTTAATAATTATTTTTATGAGAACATATTAATTACTTATTTTAAGTATTATTATTATTATTATTATTATTATTAATTACTTATTTTAAGCATGTATGTGTTTAAAATGCACAAAAAAGTGTAATACATAACATATAAATCATTATATTTGAGGTAAAATCAGTTGACTGTTCAGCCCCATAGACGTATTTATGTCTATGGCTCATCCCCTCTCTCTAGCAAGCGCTTCAGCGCTTCTGGGGCAGTAGAAAAGCAGCACACAAGTGGATCTCTATGGCACTGATTCAGTGCAGCAGCACCAGCCAATGGCTGACCGAAGAAATGCACATAGCAACAGTGGCAACATAAATTTAGCCAATCAGCGTCCTCGAATCTGCTGCCAGAAAAGGCTGCAAGTTTACTGCCCTAAGCAGAGTCCGCCTGTGGTAGAGAAAGTTGGTTTTGTGATCTGCCATAGGACCCAGAGAGAAGAAGACCATGATGAACGCAGAGATGCAAGACCCAGGATGTCAGGCACCTGCTAACTCGATTCTCTTCATCAACACCCTTTGGAATGGAGATCTTTGGTGGAGAAAATAAGAGAGCTTGGACCAGATCAACCAAATATTAATATAGAACAGGCTAGCCAGAACAGTAAAGAAAAGTACACATGGGGCTCAGTTAATTTCAATTTACAGGCCGATCATACCATTGTAAACATTTTTCGCTTGTTTTGTTGAATGTATGCTAATTAACCACGATCTAGAATGTTCGCTAACAAGAGCAAAATGGTTCTACTGTACGGTCTAAACAAAGTTGTGACTTATTTTTACGTGTAGGAGCTGGAATGTCAAATACAGTGTCTTATCCTTGACCATCTGTATGTTTAAATCTTTGCCAGGCATGTGTAATATGTTTATGTATATTTACTGTGTACCTTTTGTAATGTGTTGATTATATGCTAGCTAGTCAGTTGTACTTTTGCATTGAGGAAATGGGTTGTGATGTGGGTTTATTAGCGTTAGTAACATTATGTCTGTAAAGCTATACGATCACATTGTTTAATTTGACACTACGCTTTTATTGCTAAATGTGGACAGAGCTGGAGTGTTCAATACCATGTCCTTGACAATCTGTATGTTTAAATCTTTGCCCGACGATTATGCAATAAACTGCATGCACCCGACGTGTTGTGTGAGAATTTTTAATGGAACTGGCACACTTCTCTACTTTGAAGACGATCAAGACCTACCTGAGGAAGAGTATGATACTGGAATGCCTGAATGCTCTGGCTATGCTCTCTATGGAGAAAAAACTAATATAAAACATCCCTGACATTAATAATTAAGTAATTTAGAGGTTTGCCACTCAGAATGACAGAATGGCAAAAATAAATAAGATGCCAGACACACACACAAAGTTCCCCTGACCCCATTTTTTTGTAGTTGACTTAAGATGTTATTGTGTAAGAATGCCTCACATGTTTAATATTGACATTTAATAAATACTTACTATTTAGCAGAACACCGGTGTCCTGCAGTTATTGTTTAATTGTATTTGTGAAGCTGACTGAATATGGTACAGCCCCACCTAGACTATTTTTCACCAGCCGCCACCATCCACCAGTTCAGTTAAAAGTTATCCAGCAACGCCATGGCAGTTTTAAAAAAATGCACATCACCCCAGACTACACGAAAGTGTACCCCTGCTTAAAAGGGGTGAGAAGTTGCTCAATGTTTGCAACAGAGATTTTTCAATTGCCCATGGTGGATAAAATTACTGTAAGAGACATGTTGAGGTGAGTTTGCAGGTGCCATTCGGTCATTAACATAGCTAATGTTATTTAAACTAGCTGCTAAAAAGCTACTCTATTGATGTCCTGTGACGTGTGTGTGTGTGTGTGTGTCGGGGTGTGGGGGGGCTGAACACGTTTCGCAAATTGCTCACAGAGCTGAAGTATGCGCTCATAGAGATAAATATTTGCTCAGCTCTGAAATAATTTAGAGGGAACATTGACGAAGACGTAATTTGAACACATTTAATGTTTATGTAAAATGTCAGAAATATTGAGTGTCAACCTCTTTTCAACCAAAAAAATGCTCACTAGGTTCTTGTAATTTGTAGCCTGAAAGAAAGACAATACTGATTATTTTGAAGCATTTTCCCTGAATTCAGGAAGGCGAAATGTGGTTTACACGAAGATATGATTTGAATGCATTTAATGTTACATTTTACATGAAAGAAATGTACAGCTAAAGGCTGTGCTTTTCCAACTAGACGCTTCTAGGACAACGTAATGGGATTGGGAGCAGTTTTTGATGTTAATTTAGAGTTAGGCCACGGTGAATCAGAACAGAACAGGGACTAGCCTCACATGTCAGAGCAGCGCGAGGGTTTCAGGGAATGCTGCTTTGCAACCACATACTTCGCAAGTACTTATACTGATGTATTTCAATAATACAAAACAGGAATTGGCACCATTTGTTTTATTTAATGTTGCTAACGATGCGGGCTGGTTTGGCTTAACTACAAGGTAGCTCGTGTTAGCATTCTTCTAGCTTGCTGTGCAGCGTTAACATGCTAGTAGTACATGCAGTCTTTAGACTGTTTTCACTCCACGATATATATTCAATGAGTGGTTTTGAAAAGGTGTTGATGTTACATAAATTGATGCTTATTACATTTTTTTATTGAAACTGCTGTCACATGGTTTTCTTTGTTCTTAAAGTTTAAGTGGAAACTGAATTTGTTTGCAGTTTGCATGACTACAGTGCTGTGCAAAAGTATTTGCCCCCTTACAGATTTCTTCTGTTTTTGATTTTTTGTCACACTTAAATGTTTCAGATCAAACAAATTCTTATATCAGACAAAGATAACCTGAGTCAATACAAAAAGCTGTTTTTAAAATGATGATTTCATTTATTAAGGGAAAAAAGCTATTCAAACCAACCTGGCCCTATGTGAAAAAGTAATTGCCCCCCTTGTTAAATCATGAATCAAGTGTGATTAACCATATTTTTTGGAAAGCTGAGTTCAATTTCACTAGCCACACCCAGGCCTGATTACTGTCAGAACTGTAGAATCAAGAAATCACTGAAATAGAACCTGTCTGACAACATGAAGTAGGCTAAAAGATCTCAGAAAGCAACACATCAAGCCCCGATCTGAAGAAATTCAAGAACAGATGAGAAACAAAGTCATTGACATCTATCAGTCTGGAAAGGGTTACAAAGCCATGTCTAAGGCTTTGGGACTCCAGCGAACCACAGTGAGAGCCATTATCCTCAAATGGAGAAAACATGGAACAGTGGTGAACCTTCCCAAGAGTGGCCGGCCTACCAAAATTACTCCAAGAGCGCATCGACGACTCGTCCAGGAGGTCACAAAAGAACCCAGAACAACATCTAAAGCACCGCAGGCCTCACTTGCCTCAGTTAAGGTCAGTGTTCATGATTCAACAATAAGAAAGAGACTGGGCAAACATGGTATCCATGGGAGAGTTCCAAGGCGAAAACCACTGCTGACCAAAAAGAACTCAAAGGCGTGTCTCACATTTGCCAAAAAACATCTTGATGATCCCCAAGACTTGGGAAAATATTCTGTGGACTGACGAGACAAAAGTGGAACTTTTTGGAAGGTGTGCGTCCCGTTACATCTGGCGTAAAACTAACACAGCATTTCACAAAAAGAACATCATACCGACAGTCAAACATGGTGGTGGTAGTGTGATGGTCTGGGGCTGCTTTGCTGCTTCAGAACCTGGGCGACTTGCC
Organism: Galaxias olidus; assembly: GCA_026901105.3. NCBI lineage: Eukaryota > Metazoa > Chordata > Actinopteri > Galaxiiformes > Galaxiidae > Galaxias > Galaxias olidus. The sequence goes on along the minus strand of JAPMUY010001675.1, from coordinate 180,448 downwards.
GTAATTGATGGAACCATGAATTCTGCTCTCTACCAGAAAATCCTGAAGGAGAATGTCCGGCTATCAGTTCGTGACCTTAAGCTCAAGTGCACTTGGGTTATGCAGCAGGACAATGATCCGAAGCACACCAGCAAGTCCACCTCTGAAAGCCTCAAAAAAACAAAATGAAGGTTTTGGAGTGGCCAAGTCAAAGTCCGGACTTAAATCCGATTGAGGTGCTGTGGCATGACCTTAAACAGGCCGTTCATGCTCGAAAACCCTCCAATGTGGCTGAATTAAAACAATTCCGCAAAGAAGAGTGGGCCAAAATTCCTCCACAGCGATGTGAAAGACTCATTGCCAGTTATCGCAAATGCTTGATTGCAGTTGTTGCCGCCAAGGGTGGCACAACCAGTTATTAGGTTTAGGGGGCAATTACTTTTTCACATAGGGCCAGGTTGGTTTGGATAGCTTTTTTTCCCATAATAAATGAAATCATCATTTAAAAACTGCATTTTGTATTCCCTCAGGTTGTCTTTGTCTGATATAAATATTTGTTTGATGATCTGAAAAATGTTAGTGTGACAAAGAAGGGGGCAAATACTTTTGCACAGTACTGTAAGTGTTTTTGGTTGTATAGTTCACATGATATAGCAGCAACTGCTTTTACTGTATTGGCCAGTTGAAAAGGCGTTAATTAAATGGTTAATTGTTTACGGTCAAAACAAGTTAAAAAATGAAAGTTTTTTCAACGTTCAAATGGAGACCTAATTTTGCCAAGTGAAACTTTGGCTAAATGTGAACGTTGCATCGACCTCTCCATACAGCCGGTAAAAAAGCTTTCACTTCTAGCCCATTTTTAAACGTCCACTGAACATTGGTGCAGTTGTCGTTTTTACGTCTTTTCAACCTCTTTTCAACCCAAAACTGCTCACTGGGCACCTTTATTGCAGAGCTCCAGCACACGCAAGTGCATTTACTCACGATGATCCAGGCCCAAAATGATTAAAAAACGCCAGCATAATTTATATAACTCTAACTCATAAGATAAATTTGGTGGTAGGCCCTACATCATTCTAAGCTACTTGGAATTCGTGGCTAACGTTAAGAGTTGTTTCCCCTTTTGACATCCACTGTAGATTTATCTGTGCTCTAGCTAGGTAGCTAATTATAATTGTAGTCATTATAAATGCATGTTTCTGTGTTTACTTACTTTAACTGAGACTGAGAGGACTTGGCACCAGAGTTGTTGTTTTTTGTGTTCTTAGAATAGCCATTGTCTAGAAGAGATCCCTAATAAACAAACTAGTAAATTGTGATAAATAAAACATATGGTTATTATTTCTTATGTGCTTTCTTGCTGGTTTTTCTTTCCCTGTCTCTACTACTTTAAAATAGTGCTGAGCACAGCCGCTTAAGTAAATGGACCTCTGATGATGATATGGGCAATGATCCAGATCTCTCGGCCTTGGTATAATCTATGTATGGCTTTAGAGAGTCAGAACTATTCAATATTATAATTGTGTTGCTGATTTGCATTGCACTCTCCAAGTAAATAATTTAGCTAAATAAAAGCAAACAACTATTATATATTTCAGAGAAGTCTGAAATTACGAAGATATACTACCACCACATGAAGCTACAACAGCTCGTACAATAGTGGTTCATCCATTTAAATACCCTTTTGGTATGGTGAGTGGTTAGTCCAATAGCAACAAATTACATAAAAATTACATTAAGTTAACCTAAGGCGACTTACCGGCATCATTTTAGCTTCGTACCGCATTACCAGTTGATTTTTCCAATGAATGCGCAGTCAGTTCGACCTCGTAGATCGCAAAGCCACAGAAACCTACCCCAACGGGTAAGCAGACTTTCTCCTTCAAAAATTACCTACAGTCAAAATACATTGCGAAGTTGGATTTGAGCAAAATCAAATACACAAGTAAGCTACATAGGCCAAATAAAAAGCTATTCTCTAATATATTTTTGTAATGTATTATGTGGACCTGTTGAAAGAAATGAGGCCTTCACGACAAAGTTTCGGTGCCAATTGTCTGAACATCGCTTGAAAGTTTGATGCGTCGCATGCGAGTTTTGCTAACAAAACACTGAAACTATTGAAATTAAGCAATATAATATTATCATACCACAATGTGTTAATGGGTTATAATAGTCTATATATTATTATGAATACTTGCCAGACTCGACCATGGTGTTGAGCCCGAAACCCCGTTGACAGTCTGTTGTTCTGTTACTAGCTCGCTCAGCCTAGAGTGACGTAGTGGGAATAAACTCACCCTTTGGAATTTGAGCTCCTCCTTACGCCAGCGCTGTGTCGATAAAGTTACCAGAGGCAGTTAACTGTAGGAGATGATTTTGGCGACTTCTAGAGTTTACTTTATTACTAGTAATTGTTTTTACCTTACCGTCGTAAAGAAGACGTGCAGAATGCGCGTGGTCATCATAAATAGACTGTCTTCGGCATCGCCTACTTAAATACCATCTACTACATACTCAGGGAGTAGGGCCTACTGTATACTGACAACTTAAACCGAAATCTAGAATACTACTATTTACAAAGATTTGCTTATATTATTAGTATACTCCATACCAGAACCCCAGCATTTTTGTAACTTTGACAAAAAGCTAGAAAGAAGTTGCCGAATTGCATTTTGGGGCGTGAAGCATCATCTAGTAACCTCTCTCGGGTACTCAACATTTCCCCAAATTTGAGTATGTCATCCGGGAGCTATTGCCATACTCAAATACTGCATACTCATTTTAGTACGTCAGGTATGCATAGTAGGTGATTTCGAACACAGCCATAGTAAACAGATGTAGATACCTCTGCTGCGTTTTAATAGCCGTTCAACAGAGAAGGGAGAAGGGGGAGACTGCAGACCTGGAGCACAGGCAGATACAGGCATGGGGTCATTATTGTAGCAAAACGATTTGCAAATGCTTGTGGAGAGTTGTGTATCTGTATCTCAATCCGTGCGTGCGTAATCAGATTGACAAATGTGTCCTGAGACTTGTGAATGTGTACAGGGATCTGCAAATGTGTATTCCGAATTTGAGCGTGCGTAAACAGGTTTGTAAGTGTGTATAAAAAATATCCGTCTGTATTCAGATTTGCAAGTGTATTGAGAGTTGTGTATGTGTAGACTAATCTGTGAATGCGTGCATAGATCTGTAAACGTGTAGACAAATCTGTAAATACGTATGTGGATATTAATGGGTAAAAGTCTAAGTATTTTTGCTGCAAGAACTGAAAATACACACAAGCATAAGATCCAATTGAGAGTCCCGCGTGAGTTCTAAGTGTTTCTACACGTGACTTTCGCTACACTTCTGCCGTGACAGAGATTGTCCGTGTGGCGATTCGTGTCGAGGTTCGTAGGTGTCTAAGTAGAAATGTCTATGACTCCCAAGGTGCACTTCGATATGCAACATCCAATCAACGCGTTTATAATTATGTCACATGAGCCGGTAAATAAACTCTGAGCTAAGCTACATCTTAAACTAGGCGTAGAATCTAGGCTACGTTAGTTGTTACATTTGCTGAGGCTGCAATTGAATGGAATCTGGTGTTTCTGTTTCGCTCCCATGTTATTTTCTTTTAGATATTCTAACTAATGCCATTAGTAATATGTATTCAGTAAGTTAATATTCTCAAACAAAACGTTCAAATGATTTCTTGCATTATAGCTTGATGATTTTAATATTACATTATTTACATATGTAATGTTCACATTTGGTTTACCTCGTTAACCCAACTTAACATAGGCGTTTCTTGCCGGCATAAATAGGATGACTAAATAAGACTTTGTTGTATTTCGTATAGGCTTCGCCCTGTAAGGCTGTCGCTAGTGGGTTTATCCCTCGCGCACACGCGCAGTACTGAAAAACTTGTAATCCACGCCCAGCTGCTGACGTGGGCCCCACCTCAGTCCTCACCCCGTGTATAAATTGGGGTGAGACTGGGCAATGGGCTCCCATTTTATTCAGTTTACAAGCAGCACTACTGAGAAACTACTACCAATAAACCACATTTTTTTCGGCTAGCGCCGTGAAAACTTGCTCAGTATGCCAACTTGGTACTCCATGAGTTCTTCACGGCCGGTGCGAGTATTTTTTTCCTCGGACCGGTGTACGCCGGCCTTGCCTTTGCTTGACTTCAAGCGGCGTGCCCTTGCTATGCATGCCTTCCCTGTAACAGAAGCAACGAACGGCTGACGCCTTTGCTGATGCGACTGGGGATGTGTTACAAGTAAGAGAAGGGTATTCTGTGGATGAGGCGTTGGGCATGAGCTATCTGCCCTTCGCTGAGGGATCAAGTCAACAACTCCGCTTCCCCCCCTCCATCCACGGCTTGCCGGGCAGCTCACTCCTCGTTCCAATCCTCTAGCCGGAGGAAGACGAACTTGAAGGGCGTGATGCCGGTCTTACTACCGGGTTTCCCCAGGTCGGACCCAATCTGCGGAATGGTATTTATTAGCTAGGAGCGCGTGTCGCGTCACGGGCGGAACCGCCTGGACCCGCACCGGTCAAAGACGCCCAGCGGCATCCGCCATTTTGCGTCTTGTCCCCCTCCTACTTTTCCTCCACTGCCACCCCAACCGTCCTCATGCAACCATCTTCTGTTGTATGGGTGCCATGGTCATAAGCTTTGCTCTGCTAAACGGCGGCCTCATGAGTAATGGCTCCACTGAATATAGTTGAACGGTTAATAATCAGCCCATTACTGTGGTCAGTGCAATTCGTGTGGACGGCGCACACACGCCTCTATCTGTGCCCAGCATCTCCACTTCTTTTGATGTGAGTGTAGCTGCGCCTAAGCGCCATGAATACAGTCCTTGCCTGTTCTCATAAACGGCGGTGTTATGGGTTGACAGGCTCCACTTATTGTAACCAAGTGGTTAATAATGAGCCCACGATTGTTGTCAGTGCAATTCGTGTGGACAGCGCACACACATCTATGCGCCCAGCGAGCTTGTGCTCCTAAACGGCGGCGTTGAGTTTGAGGGCTCTATTTCCCCCCCACTCGTTTTTGATAAATGGATGGGTGATAATGAGCCCTTGAGTGTTATCAGTGCACTTGGTGTGGACTGCGCACACACATCTTTATATGCGCCCAGCGTCTCCTCTCTTCCTCTTTCGGAGTGTGAGAGTGTTGCCACGCCTAAGCGCCAGGATTACGAACTTTGCTCATCTAAGAGGCGGCGTCATAAGTCCAAGGGCTCTACTGATAATCGAATGATTGCTTTATGAGCTCAGGATTGCTGTCAATGCAATTCGTGTGGATGGCATGCACACTTTTTTGTCTGCACCCAGCATCTCCTCTCATTTTTCGATGTCTGAGAGTGTAGCTGCACCTAAGCGCCATGTCTATGAGCCTTGTTCTCTCAAACGGTGGCGTTATGGGTTTAGGGGCTCACTTTATTGTAACCGAATGGTTTGTAATGAGCCCATGGTTGCTGTCAGTGCAATTCGTGTGGACGGCGCACACACATTTTTGTTTGAGCCCAGCAAGTGTAAACGCCAGTCACGGGCTTTGTGCTCCTAAATGGCGGCGTTATGAGTTTAAGGGCTCCTCTTATTGTGTCTCCCAGTGTCTCCTGTCCTCCTCTTTCGAGATGTGAGAGTATAACGGCGCCTAAATCTCACGTTAACGAGCCATGCTGTTTAACGGCGGCATTATGAGTGTGAACCCATGACTGCTGTCAGTGCAGTTCGTGTGGAGGACGCACACACATTCTTCCCTGTGCCCAGCGTCGCCTCTCCTCTTCTCTTTCGAGCGGTGAGAATGACAGCACTTGAACGCTATGTTTACAAGCTTTGCTCTGTTAAACGGGCGGTGTTGAGGATGAACCCACGTTTGCTTTCGTTGCAAATTGTGTGGACGGTGCACACACCTTTATGAGTGTCTCCTCTCCTCCTCTTTCGAGTTGTGAGAGTATATGACGGCGTCTATATGTCACGTTAACGAGCCGTGCTATGTTAAACGGCGGTGTTGTGAGTGTGAGCCCATGATTGATCGTTCCCTGCGCCCAGCGTCTCCTCTCCTCCTTCAAGCTGTGAGAGTATGACAGCACTTGAACGGCATGTTTACGAGCTTTGCTCTCCTAAACGGGGGCGTTATGAGGCTAAAGGCTCCACTACTGACACAGACCTTCGGGTAGTGCCTGGCTATGAGTCCGTGTGCAGCGCAGCATTCGGAGACCTCTGCTCAGCCTTTTTCGGGCTGAGCCCCCCATGGGTTGTTCCGGAGCATAGTCTAACCGGAATGACGGCACGACGGTGGTGAGGACGCTGGTGCAGCTGACCTCCATGGCAACCACAGCACATCAAAGACATGTGCGCCCGCTCTGGAAGTGGCAGCGGGTATGTTTCTCGTTCCAAGAGATACAATACCGATCCAACCGTCTGCCGTTCGGTTATTCCCCGGCCCCACGCACCTTCTCCAAATGTGTGGTGACGGCTCTGGAGCCGTAACGCAGCACGGGGAAGAGAGTGCTTTTTTACCTGGACGACCTGCTGGGCCGCTCCAGTGATGAAGCTGCGTTACAGACAGTGACGTTGTTTTCACATCTGTCGGCTTTGAGCTTCATAATACATTGATAAAAGGGCTCTCCCCTTCCCTCCTGACGAGTCGTTTATTTGGGAGTGGAATTGGACTGAGCCAGTATGAGAGCACGGTTTTTCGCAGAGCGAGCAGAGGCTTTGACAGCTCTTCTCAGCCGTGTCAAGCCCTCACAAAGTTGTGACTGCTCTCTCTGTCATGCAGCTGTTGGTCGTGATGTCAGCGGGTCATGTGGTGATTCCCCTGGGCCTTCTCCACATGAGACGGCTGTAAAGGGGTTCCTTAACCTGCGTATCGACCCTGTGCGCCAACAGAGACGCATGTTTTTCATTCCTCCATCAGTAGGTCCCGATTGGCCTACTGGAAATATCCTCATGCCCTGTCGGCTGATGGTGTTCCCCTGGGCAGAGCTACGTCACACATTGCAGTGTTCACGTACGCATCTCTCTCAGGGTCATTAGGAACATGCTTACTATGGCATGGTGGAATGACGGTGGGGGACATTGCACTGCGATTTTTGGCCTTCCACTTGTTCTCTCATTCCAATCGATTATGCACACTCCCCTCCACCTGGTGGTGCGTGGAGAGCTGCCTTGTTGTTTTAACATTCCCCTTCGGGGAATGTCATGTGTCCCTGTTCTATTGCAGTGTGTAACCTTCATCACTGGACCTCACAGCAATAGGTTTGTTGTGTTATCCTTTAATCGATTCGATATGCGCTCTCCCTTCCGCTTGGCGTTGTAGGCACGGTACAGGGACTGGACATTGAATTTTCACCAATGAAGTGGGTGTATGTTCTGCTTGTGGTACCGGACGGTCCCAGTGATGCGTGGATTATATCCTGCTTCACCCTTAACCCACTAGCGACAGCCTTAGAGGGCAAAGCCTATACGAAATAGAACGTAGGCTACCTTTTGTAGCCACAGATTCTATGAGTATAGGCGCAGCCCTCTAAGCTCTGGGCCTCGCTAGTTCCCTGGTTAGCTGAAGAAAAGCTAGTATTTGGGAGCCGATTGTCCAGTCTCACCCCAATTTATACAGGACTGGTGAGGTGAGGACTGAGGTGGGGCCCACGTCAGTAGGTGGGCGTGGATTACGATTGATTATGTTGTATGTAATGATTATACTGTAAGTCTGCAGGGCTAAATATGGTTATTTATATATGAATTTAACGTTTTTATCTAAATTCACAACAAAAATGACAGGTATCACTCAGTTGCACGGTCTTCTACTTGAAAACCAACAGTGAATATAACTAGGCTGCAGCAGATATGATTTCATAATGCATATCATAACATTGTCCATGTGATCGAACTAGTTATTATATATTAATGAAACAATTATTTTTAAGTACACAAAAAAACGCTAAAGCAGACCTTTTAATCAGTAGCCTAGTGCATATCATTACATTGTATAATCAGCAATGCGGCTCATGTGCATGATTTTAAACGCGTTGATTGGATGTTCTAGGCCTAGTTTAAGATGTAGCCTAGTTCAGAGCTTATTTACCGACTCATGTGACATAATTATAAATGCGTTGATTGGATGTTGCATATCGAAGTGCACATTGGGAGTCATAGGCATTTCTACTGAGACACATCTACGAACCTAGACACACACAGACAAATCGCCACAAGGACAAATCTCTGTCACGGCAGAAGTGCAGCAAAAGTCACGTGTAAAAACACATCCAATTGAGAGGCCCGTGTGAGTTGTAACTTATGCTTGTCTGTATTTTCAGCTATTGCAGCAAAAATACTTAGACTTTTGGCCATTAATATCCACGTACGTATTTGAAGATTTGTCTACACATTTACAGATCTATGCACGCATTCACAGATTTGTCTACACATATACAACTCTCAATACACTTGCAAATCTGAATACAGACGGATATTTTAAGACACACAAACCTGATTACGCACGCACGGATTCGGAATACACAATTGCAGATCCCTGTACACATTTGTCAATCTGATTATGCACGCACGGATTGAGATACAGATACACAACTCTCCACTCACATTTGCAAATAGTTTCGCTACAATAATGACCCCATATTATACAGGGCATAGCAGAAATCTTCACTCTAAGGGGGACCCGTATGACAGCCAGCCTATGGAACCAAGCAGAGATCTGCTTTTTAAGGGTGACCTATGATAGACTGTTTATAGGACAGGGCAAAGATCTTCTGGCAGTTATTAAAATCCTTACTTCCCTCAAAGCAATTTTCATTTGCACAACATAACTGAAAGGCACAGAAGAAAGAACAAAAACAAAAAGGTTTTCCAGGCATAACCAATTCTCATTAGGAATTGATATGAATTCACATTTAACCTTATTTTAACACCAACATGTAATGACTAATGTAATTCATAATATAGTATATATTTAATACGAACACATGAACAGAGGCACAAAGTCAAATACGTTTTCAGTGGGTGTTGGACTCCGCCAGGGCTGCCCCTTGTCACCGGTTCTGTTTGTGATTTTCATGGATAGAACCTCAAGGCGTAGCCGGGGGGAGAAGTGTGTCCAGTTTGGGGACCTCAGAATTGCTTCTCTGCTTTTTGTAGATGATGTGGTTCTGTTGGCTTCTTCAGACTGTGACCTTCAGCATGCACTGGAGCGGTTTGCAGCTGAGTGTGAAGCGGTCGGGATGAGAGTCAGCACCTCCAAGTCTGAGGCCATGGTTCTCTGCCGGAAAACGGTGGAGTGCTCTCTCCGGGTTGGGATTGAGATGCTGCCCCAAGCGAGGTAGTTCAAGTATCTCGGGTTCTTGTTCACGAGTGAGGGAAAAATGGAGCGTGAGATTGACAGGCGGATTGGTGCAGCATCAGCAGTAATGCGGGCGTTGTACCGGACCGTCGTGGTGAAGAAGAAGCTGAGCCAAAAGGCGAAACTCGCGATTTACCAGGCGGTCTACGTTCCAACCCTCACCTATGGTCATGAGCTTTGGGTAGTGACCGAAAGAATAAGATCGCGAGTACAAGCGGCTGAAATGTGTTTCCTCTGTAGGGTGGCTGGGCTCAGCCTTAGGGATAGGGTTAAGAGCTCGGTCATCCGGAGGGAGCTCGGAGTAGTCCCACTGCTCCTTCGCGTTGAAAGGAGCCAGATGAGGTGGTACAGGCATCTGATTAGGATGCCTCCTGGGCGCCTCCCGTTGGAGGTTTTCCGGGCACGCCCTACTGGTAGGAGACCCCGGGGTAGACCCAAAACACGCTGGCGAGATTATACATCTCATCTGGCCTGGGAACGCCCCGGGATCCTCCAGGAGGATCTGGAAAGCGTTGCTGGGGATAGGGACGGCTGGAATACCCTGCTGAGCCTGCTGCCACCGCGACCTGGCCCCGGATAAGTGGCGGAAAATGGATGGATGGATGGATGGATGGACGAACACATGAACAGGTAACACATGGTGATCTGACGGCAAGGGAAAGGGTAGTCCCTCTGCTTTGAGAAGTAATCATCTTCATCTCATATGTGGTAGCGAAAGAGAAATACAAAGAAAGGGCCAGTGAGTGAATATCTGATACCATGAGCCAAGTGGCATTATACAGTATCTTACCAATATACAATATACAATGCATCCAGAAAGTATTCATACCCCTTCACTTTTTCCACATTTTATTATGTTACAGTCTAATTCCAAAATGGATTAAATTAAAAAAATTCCTTAACATTCTACACACAATACCGCATAATGACAAAGTAAAAAAAGTTTTTTTGCATTTTTTGAAAATATATTAAAAATAAAAAAATAAAATATCACATGTAAGTATTCACACCCTTTACTCAATACTTTGTTGAAGCACCTTTGGCAGCAATTACAGCCTAAAGTCTTCTTGAGGATGATGCTACAAGCTTGCCACACCTATTTTTGGGCAGTTTCTCCAATTCTATTTTGCAGATCGTCTCAAGCTCCATTAGGTTGGATGGGGAGCGTCGGTGCACAGCCATTTTCAGATCTCTCCAAAGATGTTCAATCGGTTTCAAGTCTGGGCTCTGGCTGGGCCACTCAGGGACATTCACAGACTTGTCCCAAAGCCACTCCTTTGTTATCTTGGCTGTGTGCTTAGGGTCGTTGTCCTCTTGGAAGGTCAACCTTCGCCCCAGTCTGAGGTCCAAAACGCTCTGGAGCAGGTTTTCATCAAGGATCTCTCTGTACATTGCTGCATTCATCTTTCCCTTGATCCTGACTAGTCTCCCAGTTCCTGCTGCTGAAAAACACCCCCACAGCATGATGCTGCCACCACCATGCTTCACTGTAGGGATGGTATTGGCCAGGTGATGAGCAGTGCCTGGTTTCCTCCAGACATGACGCTTGGCATTCAGGCCAAAGAGTTCAATCTTGGTTTCATCAGACCAGAGAATTTTGTTTCTCATGGTCTGAGAGTCCTTTAGGTGCCTTTTGGCAAACTCCATGCGGGCTGTCATGTGCCTTTTACTGAGGAGTAGCTTCCGTCTGGCCACTCTACCATAAAGGCCTGATTGGTGGAGGGCTGCAGAGATGGTTGTCCTTCTGGAAGGTTCTCCCATCTCCACAGAGGAACACTGGAGCTCTGTCAGAGTGACCATAGGGTTCTTGGTCACCTCCCTGACCAAGGCCCTTCTCCCCCGGTTGCTCAGTTTGGCCGGACGGCCAGCTCTAGGAAGAGTCCTGGTGGTTCCAAACTTCTTCCATTTGCTAATGATGGAGACCACTGTGCTCGTTGGGACCTTCAATGCTGCAGACATTTTTTTGTACCTGTCCCCAGATCTGTGCCTCGATACATTCCTGTCTCGGAGGTCTACAGACAATTCCTTGGACTTCATAACTTGGTTTGTGCTCTGACATGCACTGTCAACTGTGGGACCTTATATAAACAGGTGTGTGCCTTTCCAAATCATGTCCAATCAATTGAATTTACCACAGGTGGACTCCAATCAAGTTGTAGAAACATCTCAAGGATGATCAGTGGAAACGGGATGGCCCTGAGCTCAATTTTGAGTGTCACAGCAAAGGGTGTGAATACTTATGTACATGTGATATTACATTTTTTTATTTTTAATACATTTGCAAAAATTGCTAAAAACCTTTTTTCACTTTGTCATTATGCAGTATTGTATGTAGAATGTTGAGAATTTTTTTTTATTTAATCCATTTTGGAATTAGCCTGTAACATAAAATGTGGAAAAAGTGAAGGGGTATGAATACTTTCAGGATGCACTGTATGTACACCAAACCAAGGACAGATGGAGCAGAGGCTCCTTTTCATGTGGGATGAGATGACAGACATATGTTTCGTTGTCATTACCTTTTTATTTCCCTTTTGTTCACATTTCTAAACCTTGTATGCCCACAGTCAAAGATCGCAGTCTCAAAGTTACGGGGAATGTGCCAGACAGTTCCGGGTGTCGGCTTTCAGTGACGTCATCACAGTATTGGGACGATCCTGGGTGAAGCCATTTGAAGGGGGTAATAATGCTACGGGTATTGTATGTGTGTGAGCCAATCAGAGAAGGCCTACAGAGGGTTTAGGTAATTGACTGGGATATATATAGGCCAGTTGGGCTTAGTAGTGTAAAAAGGAGGGTCGAACCTATGAGATGCTGCTGTGAGCCACGAGAATGAAAATGCAAGTATAACTTAAACCTATTAAATGAAAGACTGATGCAATGGCACTTTTGTTTTTTCTTTGTTTATGTTTTTATCAAGAAGACAATGAAAATAAATATCCTGGCAAACCTGCAAAAATCAGTTGTCTGTGCATACTTCCTACCACCTTCCTAGATCTTTGGCAACACAATACCACAGGGAAAGTCATCGGGTGAGAGGTTGAATCCCCCTCATTTTCATCTTTTTATGAATCCGCTCATCGACTAGAATGATCAGATTGGAGAACAACCAAAAATTGAAAGATTAAATTAAATTTTTGCCTAGCTAGAACAAACATCAACACACACGTGCTAGCAAACACAAACACGTTTCAGACATTTAACAACTGTCTGTAGATATCAAGAAGCAATACAACGTAAACAAATTCAACAGTCAAAATTCACGATACATACTTCCCTGCTGATATTCTTCTTCCTCTTTTGAATTTCCGCCAGACTAGACACTATATAGCTTATTGCTGCCCCCGCTGATTATTCTGTAACTCCACACCTACACCCATAAATAAATAGGCCTAAATGATATTATTGAATACATTTCGTTGGCAGACTATGAACACTGATGCTGTGATTGGAATCATTAACATAGGGCCTACTAAATATGAACTAATTTCCCGGCATATTTAATATGTTAAGGACTCCAAGAAAGACATACGTCATATCCAGAAAGGACGTCACATCCCGCCTGTGAGTGCGGGTGGTCTGTGAGTGCGGGCTGCAGTTGGACCCTTCTCAGACCTGCCACACCACTACCACCCCCACCACGACTACCAGAGACTTTTTAGTCTTTAAAGGGGTAAAACTGAAGAAGATGGCAAACTTGAGGTAACATGGCCATCCAGTGTGAAACAATTATATTTCTGTTATTAATGAAAACAACAGTTCCGTTATTCCTGTAATGGCTGTCTTGTTTCTATCCTTTAGTAGGCAGTTTCCAAACATGTTTAAGTCAAAATCTGAAATGAAAAGAGGAAGAGGCTGGATTTGTAATTCTGCCCGGACTGTTCCTGTCAAGAACATTTACTTGACAATATATGTTCTGGCAGGACCTGCCAATCTGACCCCAAAGGCTTCCAAGGAGCTTGAGTTAGCCCATGCGGGGTTATGTAAAAGATTGGTGTCAGTACCAGAGAGCAAACATACCGAGGTCTTCATTTTATGTAATTTGTTGCTAATAAATGATAATGATATTTACGTAGGCCTAATCTTTTTTTAAGTGTTGATTTCACTGCTTTTTGTCCATCGCAGATAATCCCACTTACAACTCAGCAGCTTTATTGTGATTTTGATGTCTTTTTAGCTTTTGAAACTCCGCCCTCTGGAAGGAAGATGGATGCTTTTCAAGGCAACAGGTATTGTTCATAGAATCTATAAAAAAAAAATTATCGCCTGATGTTAAGGCCTTATTCTTACTGCTGGTGTGGTTGTTAAAGAGCAGTGTGACATTTTCTCCACTAGTGTTATTGTCCTAAGGTCATTTCATGTTATGGTTTAGGAGGCAGTGGCCAAACGAAGCAGTCTATACTTCCCATGGACACAGAGGGCTACGCTGTCTGGCAGCTTCGCGCTGCATCAAGCAATTGCAAAAATATCCTCTTTTTGGTTTCCCCAGCAAGAGGAGTTGGACACAGAGCCACTTCCCTACAATGCAGCAGAATTTGCAAGGATCCCACAGGTGCCCTGCCTCACTTGCAATACCACCATGCCCCTGCAAATGTTGGCACTTCATGCAGAGAACCAACAAAAATAACACAAAGTTGTGTGCTCTGTGATTGGGTTGGATTTAAACTACTAACTTTTGTAATATTGTGTAACATGGCTTAACAAAGTTTCTAACAGAAGCAGAGTGATTTGGTGGTCACTGCCATTGGCACTTGAGAAGAGCAAGGGGTAACTGTTGTCAAATGTGACCTACTTGAAACAAACTAGGCAAATTGACAATTAATTTACTTTGTTAAATTTTTGGTGTTCTGATCAGTGATTTCGATTGTAAGAGATGTTTAATACATGGTTTCCTTTTTGTCAATATTCTCATCTGTACAGGTGTGCCCTATATGCCAAAAAGGATTTCTTACTTCCGTGCTCTCTCCATGGCAGTGTTTGTGTGGAAAGGTAAATTAACCTTTCAGCTATTGCATAGGAAGTTTATTAACTTTAAACCATTTGACAAACTTAACAGAAATGTCACAGAAAACAATTCGGCTTAGTGAATAAAATGTGTTGTAAATGTTTAAGATTGTGAATTGCTTGTAAGTGTATTGTAAACAATGTATGGTAAGGAAAGAGGAGCAAAGCTATTGTACACAGTTACTGTGGTATTGACATGTGCCATAATGTTTTGTATTATGTCTCTTTGTTGTAAGATCCTTCAGCAACAACACAATTGTGGAGCCTGGTATTGAGGTCCCAGGCCCTTCATCTGAAGATTCTTCTTTGGCTCGATCAGTCCTTCGTTTGACACCTTATTTAGCACCAGTAGCAAAAGGTAACAAAGCAACACTGTTGTGATATAGGGAGACACTAAAGCTCTCTTCGACCTGTTCAACAGCTCCCTTATGGTTATCATGACAGTTTAATCCTTTGTCTGATTTGAAATGAAATTGTTCATGATCAGTGAAGTACACACATTCAATCCTTGTCTCACAAAAATGGAAAACGGCAGAAACCCCACTAGAACCCATGCAGCTGTTTCTTGAAGAACAGGCAACGAGAAGACTAACCACCCTCTACTGCTGTCACTGGATGCCAGGGAAAATGATGAGGAGCGAGAGAGCTTTTTACAAGCAAACGTGAGAAAAGATACCATCCAAGTTGACATGCTCAATTGTTTTTATTAACCTTCAAATATTGATTGTTAAAAACGTAATAAAAGTAAGCAAACAAAAAAAAAGAATCACGTGCGAGGATTTCTATTAGTTCACGTTTATGAAAGTGACATGTTAGCGGTCCTGCAGAAAACCTTCAATGTACTGCACGATAGCCATAAATATGTCGACACCATTGGATTCTGAAGGCTGCAGAGGATCAGTGGTGCTGTAATGCATCCAGTTGATCAGGAGTGAGTGGGCGCATCATCTGAGGAACTGTCACTCCAAGATGTGGTTCTGGGACCTCCCCACTTTCCTCCCAATCAATCTGGGGAATTTTCATCTCCTTAAGAGTTGAAAGAATTTTTTTTTAGAAAAGGGCTGTTTTTCTAGTATCCACATATCTCTCCAGCAGATATAATAATAATAAGAACATTATTTATATAGCGCCTTTTAAAACAGGGTTACATGGTGCTTTACAATAAAAATAACAATATAATTAAAACACTAAAATTACACAGTAAAATCAGGTAACACAAATAACTAAATAAACTAAAAACCAAAATAAAAGGCAGCGGTTAAGAGAAAGCTTTCAGATAAAGGTCAGTTTTAAGAAGTGAATTAAAAGAGGAAACTGAGATGGCCTGCCTGAGATCATTATGGGATCATTATCTTTTCAGTGAAAGGTAATTCCAAAAACAGAGCTGCAAACTCGGATTTAACTCAAATGCTACCATGCATCTACCTATTTAACTACTTAACCCAACTTTTTTACACCTCTATGTTAACAGATTTGGAGCTCATCCCATCTTTACTCTGTTAAGAGCATTGGCGTGTCTAAGGAGGGGCCCGATGCACGGCCCCATCTGAAATCTGATTGGCCCCCGCTGGTGATGTTCACGTGACCAACAGCATTAACAGTGCAGTGACCAACATCTCACAAGAATACTGTAAGGTATAGCCGATTGTTTTTTGAAGATTGTATCACGCAAAAAAAAGACACATGGTCAGCTTCTGTAGCTAGCTTGCATTGTGTTGTTTGTAATGAGTCTTTCCGACTGGCTAGCCAGGTAACGTTAGCTAGTTATCTCTGCCAGTAAAGCCTGGTTTATACTTCTGCGAAGCAGCACGTAAACAGCTCTGCGTAGCTTCGAAGCGCAGGGGTTTCTGGGAAAGCGTAGCTCATCGAGGCCCGCCGACGTGTTGACGGGGAGTCCTCCCAATTCCTAACAGCCCGTCGCGCGAAGCGTCTTCTCAGTGCGTTAAACAATCGCTGATTGGAGCAGGGGCCTATGCTACGAATGGAGGTTAAACTACTCTGATCTAACTCGAGGTTAACAAGGAAACTCGGAGTTGACAAAATCTCATTATCCAAATGGGTGTTAAACGGTACTACAACGGTGATTAAGATGTGTGTTAGTTAAGTCTGTGTTAACTCCATGAAGTTTGTGTGCGTTCACATAAAAGGGTTGCGGTTGGCAACGTAAGCATATATTTTGGCCAATGGCTCATGCTCCGTATTTTTGAACCCCGGAAGACAGCGCGGTGATAATGTCAGATTGACTAGTTTAAATAAATGTGAACGGCTTGCCGAGAGTAAAGTAGTAACAGTATTCTTGTCATATGTGCATGTTTCTGCAACTACGGTCAATTTTACTCACACAAATTTAAATAAAATAAACTCTATGATTTTGAATTTTAACCAATGTGTTCTATGGACACTTGTTTCATTTGTTATATAATTGAAATGAAAGGATACATAAAATAAAATATCTAAGATGTAAAAGCAATAGGCTATTAAATGATAGCCTACATATGGGCTACTCCCTAAAGCACATAGGCTGTATGAATGCAATGACATTCTAACGATCATACCAGATGCAACCACAGCGGAAAGCACATTTGAGATTAGGCCTATATCTGTAGGCCTAATACTTTTTTTTGTTAACTGTTAAAGGGTTTTCTAGTTAGAAAATACACTTTTTGGATGCCAGCGTTGAATTGGCAAGAGCTTTATAGCCTATATTAACACTTAGGCTATATGTTGTAAAACCAAGTGTAAATTTTGAATGATCTAAAGGACTGCCGACAAAAACTTTATATTTGTGTCCACTCCAGCACGAACATAAACTGCTCGGA
The DNA here is from genome assembly GCA_026901105.3 of Galaxias olidus. Lineage (NCBI taxonomy): Eukaryota > Metazoa > Chordata > Actinopteri > Galaxiiformes > Galaxiidae > Galaxias > Galaxias olidus. Next base: position 163,282 of record JAPMUY010001675.1, on the reverse strand, counting down.
GCAGTTTAGAGATGCAGCGTAAATTGCTATGACAACATACCTTGGATAAAACGTACCCACCTTTTATAGTATGGGTTAATCAGGAAGTTACCCTAAACCTCACAAAGTTACTCCCGAACTTACCGGGGTAAGCCAGTTACCGGGCTTCGTAGTATAGGCCCCAGGATAGGAAGCAAGTAGATATTCGGTAATATTTTGGCTGTATCCAAACAAATGAAAACGCAGATTACACAATGAAGTGGAGCAGATTGTGCTTTTCCGCTCTATGCTGGCCGAGTAACCTGGGTGTTCTCAGTTCTGAATCCAGAAGAGCAAAAGTAGTCACTTGATATGGACATGTTTATAAAGCATTTTACCACCCTCCACCAAAACAGTAGAATGCGGCTGTTCTAAAGGAGTCCTATTTATCTGATTCTAAGAGATGACGTGTTTGAGGTTTTTTTCTCATTATAAGGAAAGCTATTTGAAGTCTCTGTCAGCCTTGGTGAAAATATGTGTTCATACTTCTTATTGGTCAAGCATAATACGAGTGAAAATGATTGTGTGTTTTTGGTGTCTGATGGTGTTAACACAAAATACGTGATGGCAAGGTACATTTTGATAAAAAAGAGAAAAGTTGGGAGGTTGTATCAAAGCGTACGTAGCTCAGTAGCTAAGTATATGTTAGATCAGGGGTCTCCAACCTTTTTTCTTCTAAGAGCTACTTTAAAAAATTAAGATGACCGAGAGCTACTCATGTCTTATATTACTTGCATTTATTATATTATATATTTACTATACACTCAAATTAACGAGTTGAATTAAGCTATCAAATGGCAATATCCAGAGGTCACATTTTTGATCAAAAACTATTTACATTTTATATGCTATTGATATTAATCTATGTTCTTTATCTATTTGTTTTACATTTTAATGTGTAAAGCTCACATTTATAACATACATCAAAACATCTTAAATTCACATAGACCCTAAAACTAATAGAACACATTTGGATTTTGAACTTTTCTTTTCTGAAGCAGATTTTCTGTGTCCACATAGCAATGTACCACATATCAAAAGTTTATCATTATTTTAGGATCCACGTGTGTAAGAAGTGCATGAATTCTTTCCTACAGTTAGTGAGATGACTGGCACTGCATTGAGTCCACAAGAGAGGTGTATGCTGGAGTGTATCCACTTAGGTTCACTCGTATAGAGTCATTCAAATGTTCATCTGTCAGTCTTGTTCTGAATTTAGATTGTATGTTGTTCATATGAGAAAATGCTGATTCACACAGATATGTAGAGCCAAATAAAGCAGATACTTTCAGGGCTGCTAGGTGAATGTTCTTAAAGTTTTCTTGGTCTACTAGGCCCCAGAAAAGTTGTGAATGTTGTTGAGATTTCAGCTGGACATGATTTTGGAGATTTGTAACCTCCATCTCCATTTCCACAGGATTGACACTGAACAGTTCAGCCATCTGTTCTGATAAGCTCACTTATGTCTACCTCCATGAAGGGGTTAGCAATGAATGCCACACAGGGCTCAAGTTGATCAAAATCATTGAACCGGTCTTCAAACTCCTGCCCACAATACTTTTGTACATCCAAAACATCAACGGCCCCTGCATGGCTTTCCAACATCTTTACAACTGAGGGGAAGTGCTGCAGTTTTTTATTTTTTACTTGCTGAAGGTAAAATGACAGTTTTGCTTTGAAAGCCTTCACAGCACTTATCATATCATATATGGTTTTGTCTTTACCTTGTCAGCTCGTTCACCTTGTCTGTACGTAGCCTGCTACCCACAGGATAGTCCCATGCAAAGTTGCCGTGAACTTGAGTAAAGTGGCGCTCAACGTAAAATTCACACTTGTCCTTCACACTCGTGAAAAAAAACGCGCTTTCCCATTCCTTATGAAAATAATATATTTTCTGCCTTTTCTTCGCCTGGCCACTATCTTTGTTCATCATATATGCTAAATTAGCTTGCTAACGCCACCGAACTCCTTGTGTTTGCAAAGTAGCTAACCTGGCTACAGCGTAATGACTTGATGAAGAGTACAAACATGACATATCATAATTTAACGTTATTTGATTGGCAGCTGATATCATGTTGTGTTGAAGGGGGGTGTATGGAAGCCCATAAGGGACTTTATTCAAATGAAAATGTAAACTTGAAAATGCAAATCCAATTCAACAATAGCATTATTACTTTCCACATTTGTATGTGTTATTTGAGACTAAATGTAAATGCAAATGCAATAATACCATTTTCATTTGCATTTTCAAATGCTTCAATGGGCATTCTGTGTCAATATTAAAATTCAAATGCAAAACCTGTTTGACATTACATTTTCAAAGTCCTACCCCGCCATACTGCGGACAATATTCAAATGTTAATTCAAACTTGAAAATTAAAATGCAATATTAAAAATGTATCCTCATTTTCCATTTGTGCAAGCATTATTTATGTCACAATTAAAATTAAAATGCAGTTGTCAAACAATTTGAAATGAAAAGGAAATCGCATTTGCCATTGCATTTTCAAACACTTCATCTTCAGTACTACGCTGTGGAGTGGACAAAATGCTAATGCAATATGCGAATCAGCGCTAGGAGTCTATTGCATTTGCATTTTCAAGTCACCACGCACTCTTTGGGACAGAACATGAACATTCAAATGCAATCCGTCAGTCCTCTCATCAAGGCCGGTCTTTAGTTAGCGTAGGTTTTGTTCTTACTCGAAAAATAGCGTAGGTTTTGTTCTTACTCGAAAAAATCCTTAACTTTAAGCAGTTCAATACAAAAATATATGTTTTATTTAATATCAAACGATTGATGAATTAGTTTAAGCACATCTCCTTAAGCCACTGATATTTTATCTTTCCATATTTCTACCACTATAACATCAGTTGTAATTTTAAAACTCACCACTGCGCGGTCGTAGACGCTGAACTTAGTTAGAATCTGCCTTTTTTAGATCAAAACGGCCAGTCAAAAATGGTGCGCCCCTAGCGTTTAAGCCAAATTTCCGGTCCCTTCCCATAATATTAAACGGTATACTTCGACTCATTTTCAATCGCTTTGTGGAAATTAGAGATCCGCCCCCTCAAAGCATGTGATACATTTGATGCTTTGAAGTACTTCACTTGTGCCCGGACAGCGGTTAGAGCGATGCTTTTCTCCACTAATTTAATTTGGTTTGTGACGGGAAAACAATAGAGAGACATAATCTCAGTGTATGTTTTCATTGGTTTTTCATAATTTTGTTATGACCTTACAGCATGTCCGGTTAAATATTAACTGTTGTTGATTATTTCAGTAGAAATTGAAATGATGCTACTACTAGCTTGCAAGCTAGTTTGTTTTAGTTTTGGTTAGAATTCAGTCGCGTTGATTGAAAACCATAAAGCGAGACATATTTTTTATGTTCTATGTATGGTTATGTCAGTTGGTTTGGCTACGATTGCATAGGCCTATCGCCTAACGCATTACTTTTAAACTTTAGCTGTCCTTGTGAATGTAAGTGATGCATTGGGAACGTTGTATGGGGCAAGCTAGTTGTTAAATTAATGTTGCGGGGTCATTTTAAGTATCAAGGTAATTAATTTGTTAAGGCTATATTAATGTACCTAGCGGATTTGAAAAAAGTTTCATTTAAAATACTTCAGCTAATAAAGAACTTAATGTGCATGATAAGCGATCCGAAAAGTTGGACCTTTCCTTTCATGTTCTGTTTGTTATTTCTACCAAAGCCTTGGTTTCTTTAAAGATTGCGAGTGGCATGCATGCCGTATTTGTGACCACAGATGTTATTTAAGCATGCATGAAAAATCAGTGCGTTAAGAAAACAAGATGTATTGGTCAATTTATTGTTCTGTTGAAGTTTGCGGAGCAGACTGCAGAAATGAGCAGATCAGCTAGCCTACTTCCAAAAGTCGTGTGGAATTACATAGCTAAAAGATCCAGATCATCATCAGTATAAGTTATAGAAGTTTGTTGGGCAGAGGGCTTTGACTTTTGCAAGATCGATTGGGCGAGAACTGTGGGGGGAGGCAGGGATAACGATAGTAGCCTATTTCAACGAGAGAATATGCCTGTGTATTTCTGCTTTATAGCAAAATAAGCAGATATGTACAAATAATACTGAGCAATGATCTTGCAATGGGACCTACATTTTACTGCGATGTTTTGAAATGTGTTTTCGACCCGGTGATTATCTGGCACTGATTATGCGTGTACAAACGCAAATGCAAGTAGTACTTTGGTTCGGAGCCGTATAATTGTAGTTGACTAGGGCCGCGTCAAAGAAAAGCTAAGTTGTTTGACACGTTCGTGGTTTTCAGCATACACGTATTTAATATTTTAGCCTTAATTTAGGTAAACGACCATGTTACTGTAAAGGCAGTTAGTTTTTCTAATTATCTGTAGCAACATATACATTATTTTTCCCAGACAAAGAAGTAAACTAATGTCAAAGTTGGCCATAGGAGGTTTGAGCTTTCGGAATACACCGCTTGGCTACACCAAAGTATCAACTCTGTCAAATTAAAAACCTTTTTTCGACACTAAAACTGTGACTTTTAGATCAATTGAAAATTTATGAATTTGTTTTTATTAATAAACGTTTAGTAAGTAACACAAATTTGGAGCATTCGCTGTTTAATCACTTGATAAAAAAAAAACTGGAAACACGTTTGTCCTGTCTAGTCTTAGTTTTCCTATAACACTTAAAATATTCTGAGTTAGGCTATACACAGGCATGTTAGAAAGTAGGCAAGCAACGCACCTCCTGTAGACAAATCCATTATGTTTAGGATAGACATGATAATGTTCCTATAACTAGTCGGAAACAACTGAAAATTACAGGATATTTTACTTCAGTTCTAATACCGTTATCTACATGGCCATATTTTTTTACTTCAAATAGAAACTTGTATTAATTCATGCCTTTATATGAGCTGGCGCATGTACAAAACATAAGTGGCTGGACACTACAGGTGAATAGGGTACAAATGTTACTAATAGACATCGCCATGAAGTCTCCCCAGTTGATAACTTACATTAAGATAATTATTATTTGTATAACAGGTTTTCTGAAATTTTATGTTTCAATATGCAAATTATGCATTTGCATGCATTTCCAGAACAAAATCTGAACATTCGGGAAAGCCAGGTTAAAAGTTGTTGTTTAATTTTGTTGACATATAATATACAAAGGCTTTTACAAAAGGATATTTGGATATGTCTATCATTCAGTAAATAAAAAAATACTTTGAACAGCCATAAAGAAATGATTTTTGACATGTTTTAGGGATAAAGTGTTATATAAATTAGGCGATAAATGATATATGAAAACCCTTCTGTAAAAGCCTTCAGATAAATAGAGAGTAATACAACTGGAACGTTTGGTGTATTTAAGTGCTACTGAAGTGGAGATTTTGTTCTCAGAGTAAGAGAAAAGATTTTGAGAACCACTTTCAGAAATCTACACCGGCCAATGAGATAGCGTGTTTAAGTGTAAACCCCCCTTTGTACTTTCTACTTTGTACTTTATATGCTACACTATATTGGTTTGTTAAACTATGCAGATCTAAAACATCCCTCAAACACGCTAACACTTGATAAAGTTACGAAACATTTGTGGAGGCCACAAAATACTGTATAATACACATATTTTAGTGTACTTTAATATTTGTACAATATCAGTGTTATACATTTATACAAAACATGCTATAGAAGCAAAATAGCGTTTTACAATGCATGCTATAGAAGCAAAATAATGAAAAATCTGAAAATTGATGAGTGGATCTCAAAACGTCATTTTTGCCTACCATGCCTCGTCTTAAGGATGTAACACTTTCCGTAGTGCTTAATTAACTTATTTTGAGCTTCTGACTCCAATATAAGTTTCATTTTCTCGGCCCCCCCTTTCACTTGACCTGTGTCCCTCTTGCGCCCCCGCCCACTTAAAATGTCCTGTACACGCCACTGCTGTACACATTCACTAGTCTCAGTACACATTTGTCAATCTGACTACGCACGCACGGATTGAGATACAGATACACAACTCTTCACTTGCATTTGCAAATAGTTTTGCTACAATAATGACCCCACAGTTTTGGCCTGAATGTTTAAAGTCAAGCTGTTGCGCGTTATATCACAACAAATATAAAGCAAATGGGCTACAATGGTCTACTTCAGCAAAAGATGATACAAAACAACGTGATCTTTAAAATAAAGATGAAATGGTAAGAAATTAGGTTGGCCTATACTGTACAGTCCTTTGCTTGCTAATATTGAAAAGGGATTGCTTACATTACATACGTCTACATTACAATCAATCAATTAAACAGGTAATTATTTGTAGGCCTATATGCTAGCAATGCAATGTATTGTCATGTCAGAAATTATATTCCTTTATGCAATGAACTAGGCAACTAAAGAACGTGACACATTGTTTACCTTGTTTAATTAAGAACTAAATAACATCCTTATAATGCGCAAGGCTAAGAATATAACCTTTTTTTGGGCACAATGTAACCGATCACTCAAAGTGGGCCTTATAGGCAACACTGATACAGACTGCGAGAGTGGACCAGTTTGGAAAGGAGTAGTGACCTTCCCCTGGAAAAACAGTATGTGAAAATTTGAATGAAAACTAATTTTAAACTTGGCAGGATAAAATATCACAAATATTGTCTCGGGTAGTGCAAAGCCATTTTAATTATATAGGCATCATCCAAATGATGACCAAAATAATTAATAAATTAATCAGCATCATAGCTACAGTATTATACTACATTATATCTACCAACATTGGGCCTATATTACATATTACATTATACCTACCAACATAACATTCCAACATTATATCTACCAACAGATTCATGTGCAGTATTATTTGTAAAAAAAATAAAAAAAAGGGAGAGGAAGGGGGCCCACTGATATGGCTTGTGTATAGGGTCCATAACCTTGTGCTACACCCCTGCTATTCAGCTATGCCAGAAGTAATTTTGAGATGGCCTTGTTTTCGTGAAAGGTTCACCAAAGATCATGGACTAAGGAAAGCTTGAGCCATAGTTGTCATCTGACAATCATCACTTTTGCATCGTGCCATTAGTTGTCAGCAACTTCCACTACTTAAACTTGTGGAATAATTGTGACAATTAATTAAGAATGAAAAAAAATGGTCAATAAATATAAAACTGAGGTATGATCGCTATTGTGTATTGTTTTTGCCAGTATTTCAACTTTTTTTTCATTTTATTTTATTTGTTTTGCTTTAGATTTAATGGTTTTTCTACCAATTTATTTGTACGTGCATTCCTTTTGGAAAATTTTAAATGATGACTGAAAATAAATTACCACTACAACTTGAGGCAGTACCACATTACCAAACTTCACACTCAAGTGGTAGCTTGAGAAAAAAGCTCTGTAAAACTGTACTGTTTCAAGGATATTAATTAAAGGTGTTCACACATGTTGCTGAAAAGTGTGAGATGGAGAGGAATTGAGTTTGTCCAAGATAGGGTACTACTTTGACTTTTTTTACTTTGACTAGTTGCTCTAGAGCCCAATTATTTTTGTTTACATATGGCTGCAATAAATATCTGATTCTGTACATTGGTCTCAAACACTTGACTCACTAGTATTGTATTATTATATTATAGTATTGTATTATTATATTATTGTATTGTGGTATTATTATATTATATTATAATATTATATTATAGTACTGTATAACATTATATTATAGTATTATATTGCATATCAGTGTCTGAAGTCAATTATTAAGGAGGAAAATTTTTTGTTTGAGATCTACAATATTTGTGACATTGTTTGTGTAATGGCAACTGTACAGCCTGCAGAAGTGGAGTTAAAGGGGACCTATTATGCTTTTAGTTTTTTTCCCTTTCCTTTAGTGTGTTATTGTGAGGTTCTGGGCACAGATCGAGCACGGACACCGCGGTTTGACGTTTGGAAACACCCCTTTTATTAAGACTTCCCAAGCGCGCGCGCGCACACACACACACACACACACACACACACACACACACACACACACACACACACACACACACACACACACACACACACACACACACACACACACACACACACACACACACACACACACACCCCAGAGCTGTGTTGCTGTAGTGGCTGCTGTGGTTTTTGTTTAGGTGGCACTGCATGCTCCGCTGCAATCCAACTCTCCAAACGCCACACTCCCTCTGAAACAAAGCCGTCACCCTTAAATAGCATTCCTCCAACTAATCACCAGATTGAACTCACCTGGGTTCACCAGGGATCCTGTCAGAGGAATGCCTCACCTCCACAGCCCTGCAGCGCCCTCTACTGGACAGATGCCGTCACAACCCTCACAGTTATATAGCTTTTTGTGCATGTTAAAGGTCTGAAAAGTTACAAAGCCCGTAGTCCACGACAAAGAGCTTCTCTCGCTCACAGAAAACACTGCTCCTGAACTGCCTGAAACTGAGAATTAGCCTAACAATAAATAAATAATGGCTTTATAACAATATAATAGATATAGAAATCTACATTTTTGGAGAAACTCACAAAAGCTGATATTCTAAATAATATACAGCTGATGTTTCCTATTCGTAAATCGGAGCTTGCCCGATGTCCCAGTGGAAGTTGTGGCTATTCAAAAGGTTAATGTGTTGGCATTGAGCTGATTAGATCCGCCCTCAGTAACTGAATTTAATTCTAAGAAGAAACCAATGTTAAATTTTTCACCTTTATAACAAAACAAATTGAATAAAAATCTGTTACGATTTAGGCGAGTTAGTCGATTTTGTCTGCTCTTGTTGCCTTCTCTCAATACACATTGTATTTGTCTGCCCACGGATCTTGACCGCTCCTAGATGGCGGACCTGCAGACGCATAGCGGCGACATTCAGCAGCGGCCGAGGCTCTATGTTATGTATATCTATGGAAAAAAGGCTATTCTATCTTCTTCTTCAAGATCAGGCAGTGCTGAGTGCGGACATGGGGTGATTCTATGATTCAACTAAAGCAAACATTCAAGCCATCTTTAAACCACCAATCAAAAATGTGGTCTCAAGACCAACTCAGATCTTTAAAGGGGATATATTATGCTAATTTTCAGGTTCATACCTTTACTTAAGAGTTCTACTAGAATAGGTTTATGCATTTTAATGTTCAATAAACTATTTATTTTTTCTAAACTGCCTGAATCTGCAGCACCTCTATTCACCCTAATCTGAAACGCTCCGTTTTAGCCTGTCTCTTTAAGGCTCCCCCCTCCCGACAAGCAAGTCTGCTCTGATTGGTCAGCTGGCCAAACAATGGGAATTTGCCTTCACCCTTGCAAAACCAACGTTTTCTCGACATGGCAAAACCACCCGGCCGCGAATTTTCTAAATGTAGGATGGCAGGGGAAGGCTCATGAATATATATAAAAGAAGTACCTGATTGGCCGATGCAACGTTCCGGCTCCGACACCTCTTCTTACTGATAAAGGCTTTAAATAACCATGGCAACATCAAACACTACGGGGATATCGATACTCGTTTACATAAAGAATCACTCACTCTCACCTACACTTCTTACTTACACCTTATGATCAAGAGATACAATCTAAGCAATTGCCAGGCTTTTAAAAACTGTAAACACAGAAGTAGAATTCCATCTAATTGTTTGTGTGTGCAACTAACAGCTTACTTAACTAATTATTGGTTAGGTTTAGCCTCTTGCAAAGTTGCTAATGTATAATGAAATAAATGGAGAAACACGTAAAGTAATAATAATACTTAATTATTATTTTTATTTATGTTTGCAACCCAGGGACACACTCAGTCACACAGTGAGAAAGTGAGTGTGGTGCAGGTCTTGCTGGCAGTGCACAGTTCCCTCTGCCATAGTTGTGGTCTTTTCTGGCTCTTTTGGGGGTCTTCCAGTAATGAGTGCCCGTCTGCCTCCAAGAGGTGCCTTCTGTTGAGCAACCGCTGTTGGTTGAACACCAATTGCTGTGCTCATCTGTAGGCATTTCCTAGACCTAATTTTTAACAGCTTGGCTGTAGTGGTCACACTGTTTGGTTTACCGAATGTGAACATTGCCGAAAACAGCCCACTATCGGTGGTAAACTTCTCATACGATGAGACAAAATCTTTTACGGGAGCCTGGAATGTTTCATCCCGTCTCAGTTTTTCCAGCATACCCTCAAACATGAATTTGAGGCGGTCCTCAAGAGGCTTAATTTCTTTGGCTGAGCATTCTCTGGGTGACGAGCCTTCTCCAGGTGACGAGCCTTCTCTGGGTGACGAGCCTTCTCTGGGTGACGAGCCTTCTCCGGGTGACGAGCCTTCTCCAGGTGGTGAGCCTTCTGCGGGTGTAGGGTAAACTTCCACACAGTTCTTGGGTGCCTATTTGACAAGGACCACTGAATGTTAATCTGAGATCATATTTGTGTTACATCAATCATTGCATATTACTCATAAACACTGCACAATACTTACTTGTAATAGATGGAGTTTCCTCAGTCTCAAACACCAAACCCATAAACCAGTTATCAGGTACGTTGTGCTTTCCTTTTTGGACAGACAAGGCGAGAAGAACAGAAGTAGAAGTCATGAAGCAAATCAATACAATGTTTTTGGTGTAATATATCAGGTACTAATTAGACTGATTTGCAGAGAGAATGCTGGTTACATTTCAGGATAAGCAACAGAAGTACGATACCTGTTGCAATCTCATGAAATAACTTCCTTTCAGTTGGTGAGGTGACTGCTGGAATGTTGTTTCCTTTCAGCTTGAAGGCCTTTATCACTGCATGCTGGTGCTTGCACTGAGCACCAGTGCTGCCATCTGGACAGATGCATGTGCCCAAAGATGTGTTGACCAGGAACGTGGCATCTGTTGATGCACTGTGACTGGGCACTGAAAAGTTTGACTCATCCTGCTGCAATATAAAAAAGAGAAGAACATTGAAGATGATATTGCAAACATTGTTTATTGTGAACTGTACAATATACACCAATATGTATTGAGAATAAGAACCTTGACAATTTTGTCAGCACCTATGATGCATTTGGGCTGAGGCTTTGTCTCTTTTGAGTGCAACGTCCATTAATCTGCGCACATAGTAAGCCTCCAGCCTGGTTGTGATGAAGTCAGCGAGTTGTGTTATGTTGTAGGCCTTTAGCCTGTAAAATATCTGGTCTTTCAACACCCTCATAGCACTTTCCATAAAGTTGTTGGTGTGGTTCCCTCTCATGGGATGATGGGACCGTTGACAGATAGCCCAAATCTCACGCCTCTCAAATACTGAAGCCAGATGGTCTTGGTACTTCAGGTATTTGTTCACAGTCGTGTCTTGGAGTGCCTGATGGTATGAGGTCTCCAGATCCAGCGGTGACTTTGCATAAACGAGGCAAAATTTTCAAGAAGATGCTGCCGATGATTTTTGGACACCCCATTGTGACTATCCCAAAGCCATCTCCACATGGCCTGGAGTATGTGGAAGACAGAGGATGGGGTGGGTTTGAGGGTACACGTCTTTCACTGCCTGTCGCAGAGCCTTGCGACCTGTGGGCCAAGCTCTCCCCTTCCAAAAAATGCTCCCTCTGGAAGGATGGTCTTCAGCAACATGAGTCCTGCACTGATGGTATTGTGTGACTCAGAGGTTGTGATTACCACTCCCAGTGGCAGCCCACTGGCAGCTGAATGTGTCAGAAGGAGGAAAATCCTACTGTTCATTCGGTCGCAGTTTCCTGACGAATCCACAAACACCATCTCTCCGCTGTGCTTCTCGAGTTTGTGCACTCTTTTCATGAACGGACTACAGATAGCAATGATGGTTTGACCGCTCTCTGTACACATCTTAGCACATATATCACCTTGTTCGGTGTTGTAGACATCAGGACACTCCTGTAGATTGCACAACATGTCATCCCCAGAAGATGCTCCATAAGCTCTCTTAAAAATGGTGTAGTATGATCTGTAATGACATTAAGAACAGATGCAAGTAAATAAGATTTATTTTTTGTAGTTGCTGCATGTTGAGTGTTGTGCTGGCATCGCAAGTCCACCTTAGAACATATCAATGCTTAATTACATTTGTGACTATAACAATCAGAAAATAAAAAACCTTCTATTATCATTAATGCCCTTACTCTGTACTTGTGGCAAACAGAATCCTCAGTAGCGGTTTTTGCCACCCTCCAAGTCATCTGGGACAACCTTTGAAAGGCCTTCAGCCATCTCTGGACCTCCTCCTTTGTTTCAAGCTTGAGCTTCAGGGAGGCCCTAAAATTGTCCCTTTCCAGTGGCTCGTGGGAACACACGCCACTGGAACCCGTCAAACCCTTCAGGGAAAAGTTGCTGTTTAAACAGATAAGGAACATTTTAGTAAATCCACATTAGCTCATAACCTAAACAACTGTCTTCACACAAATTTACAATAACTTATTTAGAATATCTATTTTTGGTGGTTTTAATGTCCAGAAAAAGGGAAAATTGGGAAATGTCCTTCATTTTTTCCCTATAAAATCTCTACATTTATTATTTAACTTGTGTTTAACTGTTACTCTTAGCCATCTATTCAGCCCTGACCTCAAGGTGCCTCCACGTAACAATTATTATCGTAAGTTGTTTTGCAATTTATTCACTATGTCAGATAATTGTGGCATAACATGTTTTCCAGAAATTGTTTTGACAACACAAATTGAATCAAGAAATCTTTTCAGTGTATATTGGGGTCTTACCATGGTCGGTTGTGCAGCATTCGATCGCACCAATTGTTCCGATAAAGTGATCCGGGTGGATGGCTTCCCAACAGGAGAGGAGAATGGTTGGCCCAAATCAGCAGAAGCAACCTGACCATAACAAGAAAATATAATAACAGAAAATTGTGCGTTACGTTCTGTTTATACTCCATATTTGGACATTTAACTTGTGGATAAAGGTATAGGCTATATCACACATTTAAGATGAATTATGTATTAGCAATGTTAGGTAGTACACAATTGAAACTAGAAAATCTATTAGTGAAAATGATTTTCTGAATAATTTCGGACAATAACTTTACGCCTTATTTAATACCACACTGTGGTAACAACAGCATCGCCATCTCCACCAGCCCCACTAACCAGTCATGTCTCCATCAGCCTGGTCATCGCTCCCCCAGTCGGTCCATCTCTCACAAGCCTGGTCCTTGTTCTCCAGCCTGGTCAATCTCTCCCTAATATCCTTACAATTGCTCCTATACAGAAATACATTTATTTACCAAGGAACAGCCTTGCTAAATACAATAAAATAAAAAATCCAGGTTCTTATTTCATTTTACTGTAACCTACTTATATTGTATTTTTGTTTTATTTGTTCTTATTGTTCAGCATCTTGTAACCTTGTTTTTGAAAGGTGCTATTTAAATTAAGTGTATTAATATTATATCATCTAGTTGAGCTAGCTACAAGTACAATTCATTCATTTTAATCAGACATAGGCTACTTATATGATTGAACTATATGCGGATAACTTTTACAATGAATCTAATAACGAAGATAAACATTGTATGCCAACTAACACCAATAACTGCATTTCATTTTAGGTAAATGTAAGCCAAATGACACCTGGTAAGTAGGCTAAGTTAGCGAAGAGTTGCTTACGTTAGCTAACCACATTTAAATTCTAACGTAACAATTGTAGAATAGTATCCTCCCTATGGCAGGAGTGAAACAGCTAACTATTAGGTTGCGACAATATTAGGTGTTGTGAGAATAACCTTGAGGCCTGTGCTGATTGTCGTGTGGGAGAGCATGCTTGGCCGTTATTTAGAGAAGAGAACACTCCGACCATTGAAACTGAATAACAGGACTTACAGGGGGGGGGGGGGGGGGGGGGGGGGGGGGGGGGGGGTTGAGACACACCATCGGGCTCACGAGATGCGGCTGGGGGGCGGCCAGAGTACAAGAGAGGGAGAGAAAGGGAAATAGTTTTAGAATCTATCCTGCAGCGGCCGCTCTGATACATTCCCAGATATTACCATTAGGGTTACATATCTGCAAAAAAGGTAATTATTCTGTTTCTATGCTTGTGCTTCATATTATAATCTAGCATTAAACAAGTGTTGTTCTTATTCTTAGAAGTGTCATAATAAACTAATCATCTCATATTGTATCTCTGTGTCTGAGTGGTCTTCCTTGCCATCAACGAATTCGGAAGGTAACCCGAGGAGGGGTCGAACCTTAACACAAACTATTTTCTTATGATAAACAATAGTTTATAGTTTAAAAACTGGCTACACAAAATGTCACTACTGACTAAATTGATGAGAAGTTCTGTAATACGTAAAAATAAATATAAAAATCAGTAAATTAATCAACTTACCAGCGATCGTGCCTCGGAAACACTGAAAATGAACGGTGTTCAACGCTGGAAATATACACCTTTTTGAACTATTGGATGCCCCATGACACCGTTACTTCCGCATTATTCGATTACCATGGAAGTCTACGGGAGTGTCACAACCATGGTCTGTGGTCACAACTCTCTTTTTCAACGGCTCTGGTTCACACCAAAGCAACTAGCACGGACACAAATGACCGTTTCCATAGTAACGGCATTGCTCTCTACAGTTAGCAAACGTTAACGAAAATAATTTCATAATTTTATTTCCCAATTAATATGAGCAAGTGTATGAAAATCGTTTTTATTTAGTATATAATTTTAGTTTTTATTAGTATATAATTTTAATAAACAATAGCTTATTTAAATGATAACAAATCCAACGTAGGCATGTAAACGCACTAACGAATAATGCCTTTTGACATAAATCTGGCGCTATGCTTCCAAACGTTCTGAAACTGCCCTTGGCGATTTGACAAGCCAAATCATCTGCGACGACATGCGACGGCTTCAGCCGCCTTGCAACCAAAGCACAGTCAATGTAAATTCTTTGTTGCAACTACTAGTTCAGACCGCCGGTACTTTTGTCTGCGACGTTCTTAAACCGTTTCATTGCGTCGCGAATCTTTAGTCTGAACTGACCTTAAGAAGAGGTGTCGGAGTCGGAACGTTGTATCAGCCAATTAGGTAGCGCTTCTTTTATGAATATTCATGAGCCTTCCCCTGCCATCCTACGTTCAGAAAATTTGCCAACCGGCCCCCGCTCTGACTGGCTCTGGTTGAGGGCGTGCCAAACATTATTCAAATGTATGACTTAGTGATGTAGATAAGTTACAGAAGAAAACACAGGACTACAAACGAGGCGTTTAAGGCAGGTCAGGAGCAGTGCTTTCTGTGAGAGAGAGTAGCTCCCTTTGGCGTGGACTGGGGTTGTAACTTTTCAGACCTTTTACATGCACAAAAGCTATATAACATGCAAAAAGAAAGGGAAAAACCCAAAAAGCATAATAGGTCCCCTTTAAGATTCTTTTCTAAATATGTTTTTTTTAAGGTGCTCAGTTTGGATTGTGTCATAATGAAAATAACACCTTATATTTTTATATACAAATAGTAAAAAGTGGAATGAAATTATATACAAGAATACAATTTTTTGTTTTGTCCCCTCCCTTCTCACGTTTTTTGCCAACGAGTGACTTGAGCGCAGCACGTTGCACTACTCGACTCCCTGTGCAGTGTTGGGTCCCCGACCCGAGCGCGTGTCGAATGCGTTAATTTGATTCAATGTGCAGGCGTTTTGCATAGGGCAGTACCTCTCTAAATAGTATCTGGCAGACCTTGTGTAGGCGCTACCCGAGAATATGACTGAGTCGGTGGCTGCAATGTGTGACCAGCTTATCAAAGCTGTCAACGTAATGATGGATTCCGAATCAAGTCAAGTATACCGCTTGGAAGCTCTAAAGGTAACGTTAACATGCGATCGTTAGCTTGCTGGCTAACGTTAGCTCATGTCGGTGTTGGAATGAATAGGGCAGCTTTTTGCTAGCGTTAGCTAACATTACCTCGTTAAGTAGCCTACTACCAACTTTAGCTATTTAACGCACATAACACCAAGATACTAACAGTGTAAGTTATTTCACTTCTAAACCAGAAATCATAGTTGTTAATGCTAATAAGTGACCTGCTCACACTGATTTAGATTACTTTAATGGCAAACTAGCTAACGTTAGCTTCTTGATCACTATACTACGTTACCACGACACAAGTCACCTGGCACTAGGCACTACCATCCAGGACGTCTTCACGCTGAATTTAGTGATGTGTCGTTCAT
This sequence comes from Galaxias olidus, assembly GCA_026901105.3. Classification (NCBI taxonomy): domain Eukaryota; kingdom Metazoa; phylum Chordata; class Actinopteri; order Galaxiiformes; family Galaxiidae; genus Galaxias; species Galaxias olidus. The sequence goes on along the minus strand of JAPMUY010001675.1, from coordinate 147,079 downwards.
GAACGATTCGTTCATTTGAACGAATCTTTAAAATGACTTGGTACTAACGAGTAGTCTCAGAGAGTGATTCGTTCATTTTGGTCGCGCATGCGCAGCAACTGTTGTGTTCGAGTCATTCGTTAATTTCTTTCAGCATAGTTCACCCCCTCAACTGGGTCTTCGGGTCGGAGTCGTTCGTTCAATTTTCACGTGATAGCTTGGCAAAGAAAAGAGAAATGTTTAGTTCGCCGTAGTTATGTTGTTACGACTGCGCCGACTCACTCACTGTGATAATTAAGTCACCAAAATCAGTTGCAATATACTCCTTTACTGAAACGTGATGTGTTGTATTTAGCCAAAAAATCACTATATTGATATAACTTTAAGATGTATTTATTTAAAATCAGGTTGCACCATACTGCCAAATAACAATCACACTCGAACTACAACTAAATCTCACAATATTGCAGTATAAGCTGTCTAATATAATAAACTGGTTGTTTTGTTTTGTTTGATTTGACTGTAAACTGTAAAGTGAAAAACAAAAAAAAAAAGGACCCAAAACCAGTAATAACTAGAAAATGCATTTCCCTGAGCTAATGCGATGTGATGCGTCGCAGTTATTAGACTGACCGCCTTAGCGCGCACAAGTGTACTGCAGTCCGGACCATATTTGTTAACAGAGGGCCCTTACTGCTGCAGAGGCGCTGGAACTGGGGGGGGCCACGGGATCTTGCATTGCTAAGGCTGGTAACTTTTTGGGCCAAGGTTTATATTTTCAGAAAACACCCCGTCTCTCACCCCCCCCATTCTTGTAGTCCTTATGGCGCCGCTGCTAGATTGGCAGTGCTGCTTCATTATGTGATTGTGTCATGCAATCACATACTGTTACCGGAGAGTCATATTATTATGTGATTACGTCATGCAATCACATACTGTTACCTGAAAGTCATGTTATTATTATTATTATTATTATTATTATTATTAGGTCTATTTTTGGCGCCTTATCTACGCCCGCAGTTTCGACCCAATCGATTCCATTCCAGTGGGTATTGCAGTCCATTGCGCTTACATACAGCTAAGTGATCGGGTCACATGTTATATTTTTTATTATTATTTTTAATCGGTTTTTGGCCCCATTGAAATTAATGGGGAGATGGTTTTGACTGGGAGAGAGATTTCACGGTCATATGCCGCCACCTAGCATTGATGTCATGTATTTGCATGTTGTCACGTTTGTACCGACTATCTTGGTTATTATGTGACTGAAATTACTGGGTATGGAAAACCTGTGCACATCATACTAGTACTAGCAATGGGACTTCACTTCATTTACCACAGGCGTTGCACTTAACAGCAGGAATTGTAAATTACTTTCAACGGGATTGGATTTACTACAAGTACGCTGTAGCAGTAAGTGGCCTACTCTCAATCAAATTAAATGTGTTCATTGTGTAAACAGGGCTAGTATTACTATATGCACTGACTGGCTTATGATAGCTTTCTGGAATGCTGCAAAACATACGTCTTAATGTCCAAATTAAGACACTGGCTAACACCTATCAAGGGTTCCGCACAATACATACGCGCTGCTGTTAAATGTATTTTTTTGGTTTTGATTTAGTGAACTCTTAACAATCTCAATTTGGATATGGAGCCATGCTATATCCATGGACGCTAGCTAGCATGCTCGTTAAGCCATACAGACGGAACTACTGATGATACCGTCTTTTGTTGCGAACGTGACCATTTTGCAAATGATTATTACAGCCCCTTATTAGCCAAAGTTTCATAGTTCCATTTTCTTAATGCTAAGATAATAATTAACAAGGCAACACTATTATAATCACGACGTAATTAAAGAATTTGCGTTTTGGATTGGTATTAGGTAAACTGTGTAGACATTTAGATAAACCTACGCTACTTGTGCGGAACGCATGCAGTAGCCTAATTATGTCACTCTCCCTTCTAAAAAATTGTTTTGTATCTTGGATGTCCCACAATTTACCACAATAAAACTGAGGTAGGCTACTTATGTTTTTACCAGAGGAAGTTAATTATCTAGCTTGTATGCACGTATGTTAACCAACATTTTATTGCGGTCACTAGACTGCAGTATACACAAGGGTATAAGATTCATCTTGGTCCTTCATTGCAGCTCCCCTCAAGGCTTAGTATAATATAATTATAATTAGCATAGTATGTATACGTTTGCGAGATAATGCATTTCAAGATATCGTAATAATAATGACACAAATGCTTGTAGATTATAGTTTGCCATAGTAACTAACTAGCCATACAATGCGATTAGTCTTGTTACGGCCACGGTATGAATAATTTCTATGGTGTATTTAGCTGCAGTATCTCAAAGGTTACGGAGACTTCCTTACTTCGTGCAAAGGCGTTTGACTAGAGACTTGCATAACAAATAACCACAATGACGAGCACAAAGGGAGAGAAAGAGTTAAGACAGAATAAGTTCTTCATAAAGCTTTTTACATCGCCGAGTTAGTGTACGATGGAGCTCTCCATAGCTCTACATCAAGGAAGGTTATTCACCTGCACTTGGGCTAATTGGGTAAGACACTGTACACTGAATGTGAGTTAGGTTGTATTTGTTTAACGTTAAAAAGAATTGTGGTGACTTGAATTGGATAGTGGCTGTTAACATGTATCAAGTGATTCCATAAGGTATTCAACAGCGGTAAAGTTTTTTAGTTTTTCAAGGCCCCATAAATGATAGCTCACTGATAATACTGCAAAAGATCATTAGGTTAGGACTTCTCACGCTATACCATGCTTAGCCAGACCTAGTGGGAGTACCGTCAACAATGATTTAATTGTCGTGTTTATACTGCTGCTTACTGCATGTGAATTCTATTGGTCCAAGTGGACGTTATCTAGCTGAAGTGTGCTTAGCTAACTATTATCCCCTTAACGGCACCATAAGTAATTGCTTGCTGCAAAACGAACTCCTTTATTTGTCACCATAGCGCGATTGAAATGGCGAAATCCACCACGACAAAGTAGTGTGTCTGATACATGTAGGCTATTTAAACAGGTGGCAGCAGTCACTAAGATTATTTAAAATGCATTTCAATGGTAAAATAATCAGTATTGAACAAACAATAACACTCAAGACAATAAACTGCTGCTGATTTTATATCTGCAGCGCTGTACACGTGTGATATGCCGTTCAGAAGCCTTAACGCGAGGTTGAGCTAACACAAGAACGTAGGGGAGACTGGGGACGGTTCCAGCACTTTTTGCATTTCTCTGTTAATCTGAGATTAATTGACATAGACCAGCCAAACATATTGAACTTATATCTGTCTTCTAATTACCCATACAATTTAAAGATGACTACATATGACATATAGGTCACAATATTTATATGAATGGAAGAAGTCAGATGTTGCAACTGGCCCCAAGTGGGCGTTTACACTTGTGTTCAGTTCAGCGCTGTCCACCAATATATGAGGACGTAGTAGTGCTGAAAGCAGTTATTTTAGGGGGCTGGCCACCCGCACTGCCAGGTTGCTGATGGTGGAAATGTAATCACATCGCATTTGCTCAGGGAAATGCATTTTCTAGTTGTAATTTAATGGCGGACATATACGATGGCTAAGTAGCTTACCAACGTTTAGTTGTATTTTTATTTTTGCTCTAAGCTCTATGTATGCACATGTATTAAATTTATTTAATATGTATGAAAATCAGTCAGACTATCCACAATGACTGTAGAGCTTAAACGAAATAGATCGAGGGTCAGCCAAATAGTGCTGTGTAAAACTCTTCCTGTAATAGCTTGGGCATTATAACTTTATTGCATTATTTTCTTCTTTCACATGCATTTGAACAAACTATTAATTACCAGAATCGAACTGTAGAAATAAACTAGTTTTTGGGAAATGGGCGATATTATGGCATGGTTTAAGCGGAATGGATCTATTTTATTAGGATGTATTTTATGGCAGTGTAATGCAATGTCATCTATTCATCCTAACAGCTAAATATGTTTCCGAAACAAGATCTAGATCCATAACTAGATCCACCGTCGTTATTCCTCCAACACTTCAATAGGGCTACTGTAAACACCTATCATATAACTTGTTCCAGATAAGTTTATACCTAACAAGACTGAACGATGAGCGCTACAACCATACAGATGGAACTTGTAGGCCTACTACGCGCTCTATTCATTTTAATACATGGGCACATAATACAGATTAAAAATAATAAGAAAATAACACGTGAACCGATCACTTAGCTACATGGACATACACTATGTCTATTGTCTTGATAACCCTGCAAGCTGACATGGCTTAGGGTATGACGTTCCATAATACCAAAATTGTATCTAGTGTTGCATTGCCTTTGTATAATGTATATGTCTTTCGGCCAACCTGGATGATCTGCGGTCAAAAAAGACTGACAGCCACAGGCGTCAGTGTAGGCGTCATATGTTGCCTAGAAGGCTTCCCTAAACTTGTAGTCTAATAATAATAATATTACAAATAATGATGATCTAACAGCGTGGTTGGTCACATTAGTAATAGAAACTTGAATCAAAAACGGTATTGGCATGGCTAACGAAACCAAGGTTTATGTTTAAATGTTCGGGATTGTCAATACTTTAACCCAACAATTTCTAACACCCCCCACATCCATAGCTGCAGTGCGTTGTTTGCAATTATAGTGCATAATTATTATGGGGGGATAACTGGTGTGCTCCGGTACTTGATAAAATAGCAAAAAATAATAGAAACAGTTGTTGTCTTCTTCACAACAAATAATTTTACATGGCAGGGACTCACTGAGTAGACATATTCCTCTAGGTTAATGCAGTAATTTACTTTGTAAATAATATAATAATAATAGCAATAATATTATCCTATGTCCTTGAGTTACTAGAAGGGCACTTATAAATCCCATGTATTATTCTTAAAATAAGTGGTTATGTGAATAGGCTACATTAAACAGCCTTCTGCTGGCAATGAAAGCATGACAAGTTGCTATTCTGATATTTCTGCTTGCTATTGAAAATGAACTATGTTATTGTGGTAGCTACTAGCTACATACGTGTTTATCGACAAATCAGTTGCCGAGATAGAAAAATCAAATGCCTTGTGTCAAAAGCTTTGGAGAACCACTGCACTGCACTGTGCTAGACTAGCTAGCTAGATAGCTAGAGCCCACTACACCAACCTGAGCTTGTGGATGACACTCAACTGGCACTCTCAGGTCCTGACTCATCTGCTGTAGCAACAGGAGATCACTTTTCCTCCTCCAAATCCTCTAGCCTTGCTCTCGCCTTGTTGCATTATATTTTGTGTTGATTGTTGTCCTTCTAAATTTGTTAGCTAGCTAGATGCCGAAATGACAAGCACTGTAATCTCTCTCTCTCTCTCTCTCTCACTCTTTCTCGTGCTCAAACAAAATGCGTGCGTGCCAAGTAATGTAAAGTAGATCTGGGCCTTGAATTACACACGCAGGACATAGCGTACTTGCGTCTTTGATCAACACTATCATATTGGTTATGTGAGTTTGGAATGACAGATGAATAGATCATGGGCAATGTTTTATTTTTTTCTTACAGAAAAAAAACCGATCCGGGGCTATTCAGAAAACAAGCCTAACGACATCCCTGAATTCATATCCATGTGTATACTGGCGAATCATACCCTTGAGAGTACTGCCATCTAGTGACCAAAATGTTGACTAAACAGACAGGAAAAGACCACCACTCCGCCAGCCTTTTATTACCGATGACTCGCTAACTTCTCACTTTTGTTCTAGTCAACATACTTGGCAGTTGTGGCGGATAATAACTAGACAGGAAAAAGTAAACCAAACGTGAGAATTTAAAAGGGAAGGTTACTGCCTTTTTATCACATATTTCTCGTTGTGACCAGGAATAACTTAACTGTTTAAACCTTTTTTAGCTATAGTGTTGTTTGAACCCTCCCTTTTAATAATTTTTATCGAGTGAGAGAGAGTGAGAAACGTCACAAATGGACCTATCAACGCTTTGCTGGTCATGCCGGAAAGAGGCATGCGCCACCCTCACCAGAAAACCCCCCCCAAAAATACAAATTACACAGCAACATGATTGGCCATATCAGAATTTCATTCGGTTTGTGTGTGTTAGTGCTACTGTGCTTGTTTTAATTAAAATCAACTAACCACTTTTCATGCTTGAGCGGGCGGCAGAAAAATTCCAAGGAGGCGGATTGGCCGCCTTTTGGGAGTGCCGCTCTAGGCAGCTGCCTAGTACGCCTATATTGTAAAGGCGGCCCTGGCTGCAGTTAACAAGCCAAGACAGTCAGTATAGCCCAACAAAACAACTTGCAATTACATAACATCAACGCTAGATGGTGGTATAGGCCCGTGAAGTCTCTATACCAGTCAAAATCCTCTTCCCCATTCATTTCAATGGGGCCAAAGAACGATTTAAAAATAATAATTAAAAATATAACACGTGAACCGATCGCTTAGCTGTATGTAAGCGCAGTGGACTGCAATACCCAAGACATGTGGGCACTGGAACGGAATTATTGGGTCAAAACTGCGGGCGTAGTTAAGGCGCCAAAAAGAGGCCTAATAATAATAATAATAATAATAATAATATGACTTACCGGTAACAAGATGTGATGCGTCATCACTGACGCATCACATGATAACTTGTGAAACAATTCAATCATTTCTGTTTTCTATGCTACGCCTAGCAGTCACGTGAAAAGTGAACGAAAGACTCGAAAGACAGGACACGAAACAGAAATTAGCAGTTCACCCCTCGACTGGGTCTTCGGGTCTGTCTGAGTAATTCATTCAAAAGATTAGCTCACCCCTCGAATGGATCTTCGAGTCTGTCTGAGTAATTCGTTCAAAAGAGTAGTTCACCCGTCGAATGGGTATTCGGGTCTAAGTCTTTCGTTCACTGGTCACGTGATAGCTGCATAGGCTAGGCATGAGAGATCAGGGAACGTAAATTAGCAGCTCACCCTTTGGTACTGAGTCTTTCGTTCACTTGTAACGTGACTGCTTCATTCTTAAATTATGACAACGTTCATAATCGTTATTGATTTTTGGATTATTACGCGTCAGTTCGCATTAACCCCCCCCCCCCCCCCCCCCCCCCGTCCAATGAACGAAAAGAACGAAAAAAGATTCGTACATTTTTCTGAACGAGAGTTAAAGAACCAAGTCACTAAAATAAACCGATCTTCCCATCACTAACTGAATTATGGACGGATCTGTGGTCAATAATAGAGCCATACCATAAAAGCTGTGTCAGATAGCAGAATGAAGTAGCCAATAAGGATCCAATATGGGCACTAAAGTAAATAACACCATGTCGACAAACCAAAGAAGGTGGTTCCATGTCAGGACAAAGCCAAAGATGAAGGTAAGCTTTCCTGCTGTTCGCGCTTTTATCAAGCCAGCAGTAAATATAGTAGGCCTAGTTGAAAGATTATTTTATTTTATGGTGACGGTATCACAGCAGCGCGGCCATAAAGTACCTACATGAGCAGGGTTAGCTCACAGCTTAATACATTTTTTAATTTAAATTATCTGGCGGTGCTGAGTGGATATAGAAGGGGTGGCTCTGAGACAAGCCTTCTGGAGGTGTCATGGGCTCAAGTTAAATAAACATCCGAGATGGAGAGTGCCCACTTGAAAACCCCACTGAATGACATCTGCTCTCAACCCAAATCCATTCTAAAATGTGTTTTTTGTGCTCATCTTGGAATATGGCATAATAGATACTATAACATCGTATACTGTGTATTTAAGCCATTTAACTTATCTTTGTGACATTGTCTTTTCACAGTTTTGTGAGGAATTCAAAGAGAAGTGCCCATTCTGCGTCCCATGTGGTTTACAATTGGCTGATAAATCGCAAACTGCCATAGTTAGGCACTTTGGACTGCAGATACTTGAGCATGTCATCAAGTGAGTGTCAACATACAGCTCACAGCAGGTTTAACATTCAGTCAGTGTTTAATTGTTTCTATAATTTTCTGTCTTCCTTTCCTTCATTTTGAAACTAGGTTCCGATGGAACAACATGGACCAGCAAGAAAAATTCCAGTTAAAAAACTATGCCATGATACTATTATCAACTGTAAGTCTTTCTGGGAGGAAGTCAGACTATTGTACACTATCAATATTCAGCATATCAATGCTGAATGGATTTGTTTTAAATAAATATTTTTGTTTAAATGGCTAAATAAGCTTGTTATTCTCAAGATAATCTACAGTTCCTCAGGGTGTTTGTTTCCAACACTTTATCCAATGTTGTATTGTAGGGCACCCATTCTATCTTGGAGGAGGAGAGCCATATCAAAGATGTTCTGTCACGCATCATTGTGGAGATGATAAAGAGAGAGTGGCCTCAACACTGGCCAGACATGCTGAAGGAGATGGAGACACTCACAAGTATGGGGGTTAGTGATTTTCCTCTTACACTGGTGGAAAATGGATTTGCAAGTGTAATGGGCAGAACAGACAAAACAAACTGTGTAACATAACAGAAAGTAGACATTACATTTTATAAAACAGGGTGCTGTAGCTTGAATGTAATTTACAATAGAAAAACAACATACCAACAGAATTATAGAGAAAGTGTTGTCCCTGCCTACGTTTCCCAGGAGGCTCAGACCGAGCTGGTGATGCTGATTCTGCTGCGTCTGGCGGAGGACGTGATCACCTTCCAGACGCTGCCTGCTCAGCGCCGCCGGGATATCCAGCAGACCCTTACCCAGAACATGGACAGCATTTTCAGCTTCCTACTCACCATCCTTCAGATCAATGTGGACCAGTACCGTAAAGAGGTCTGAGGTTTTGCCATTACATAAAGCCTGACCTTCTCAAGAATAGTGATGACATTCTATTTTTTGTAGCATAAGTATTCTATCTATAGCACAGTGAAAATGTATTTGCCGACTTTTTTAATTTATCCACAATGTTGCATTGATTAAGTCAGATATTTAAGTTAATATACACTTTAACATAGACTCTAACATAGTGAAAAAGTTACTTAACACAGAAGTACCTAATAACTATGTTTAACATGTCTCATAACCAGTGTTGTGCTAGTTACTGGACATTTGTAGTTACAAACAAACAATAATCTTAATAACCATAAGTTGTCTTTTAAGCAATGCATAAACCACACACAAAATATTTGTTCAATTTATTTATTCTAGCCCTCAAATGGCCAACCAACAAGCCTCAAAACTCACGGCTTACATTCCCAGCTCAAAATAATATTCCCACATTCAAAGCGGACAAAGTAAAGTAAAGTTTCACAAAATGGTCAGCAATGAACATTATTTAAGTTAAAAGTAGCAATATACAGTGCATCCGGAAAGTATTCAAACCCCTCACTTTTTCCACATTTTATTATGTTACAGCCTAATTCCAAAATGGATTGAATAAATTTTTTTTCTCAACATTCCACATACAATACCGCATAATGACAAAGTGAAGAAGTTTTTTTTTTTTGCAAATGTTTTAAAAATAGAAAAATAAAATATCACATGTACATAAGTATTCACACCCTTTGCTGTGACACTCAAAATTGAGCTCAGGGGCATCCCGTTTCCACTGATCATCCTTGAGATGTTTCTACAACTTGATTGGAGTCCACCTGTGGTAAATCCAATTGATTGGACATGATTTGGAAGGGCAAACACCTGTTTATGCAAGGTCCCACAGTTGTCGGTGCATGTCAGAGCACAAACCAAGTTATGAAGTCCAAGGAATTGTCTGTAGACCTCCGAGACAGGATTGTATCGAGGCACAGATCTGGGGAAGGGTACAAAAAAATGTCTGCGGCATTGAAGGTCCCAACGAGCACTGTGGTCTCCATCATTCGCAAATGGAAGAAGTTTGGAACCACCAGGACTCTTCCTAGAGCTGGCAACACCGGCCAAACTTAGCAATCGGGGGAGAAGGGCCTTGGTCAGGGAGGTGACCAAGAACCCGATGGTCACTCTGACAGAGCTCCAGTGTTCCTCTGTGGAGATGGGAGAACCTTCCAGAAGGACAACCATCTCTGCAGCACTCCACCAATCAGGCCTTGATGGTAGAGTGGCCAGATGGAAGCCACTCCTCAATCAAAGGCACATGACAGCCTGCATGGAGTTTGCCAAAAGGCACCTAAAGGACTCTCAGACCATGAGAAACAAAATTCTCTGGTCTGATGAAACCAAGATTGAACTCTTTGGCCTGAATGCCAAGCGTCATGTCTGGAGGAAACCAGGCACTGCTCATCACCTGGCCAATACCATCCCTACAGTGAAGCATGGTGGTGGCAGCATCATGCTGTGGGGGTGTTTGTCAGCGGCAGGAACTGGGAGACTAGTCAGGATCAAGGGAAAGATGAATGCAGCAATGTACAGAGAGATCCTTGATGAAAACCTGTTCCAGAGTGCTCTGGACCTCAGACTGGGGTGAAGGTTCACTTTCCAACAGGACAACGACCCTAAGCACACAGCCAAGATAACAAAGGAGTGGCTTCGGGACAAGTCTGTGAATGTCCTTGAGTGGCCCAGCCAGAGCCCAGACTTGAACCCTATTGAACATCTTTGGAGAGATCTGAAAATGGCTGTGCACCGACGCTCCCCATCGAACCTGATGGAGCTTGAGACGAACTGCAAAGAAGAATGGGAGAAACTGCCCCAAAATAGGCGTGGCAAGCTTGTAGCATCATACCCAAGAAGACTTGAGGCTGTAATTGCTGCCAATGGTGCTTCAACAATGTATTGAGTAAAGGGTGTGAATACTTATGTACATGTGATATTTAATTTTTTTATTTTTAATACATTTGCAAAAAATTCTAAAAAACATTTTTCACTTTGTGATTATGTAGTATTGTGTGTAGAATGTTGAGATTTTTTTTTTTATTTAGTCCATTTTGGAATTAGGCTGTAACACAATAAAATGTGGAAAAGTGAAGGGGTATGAATACCTTCTGGATGCACTGTATTTCCCGTACTGTTTGTGTCCAAGGCACCCCCCAGATCAGCTGAGAAAACAGTAAGTTTTGTACAAGCTGGTACCGCTGCTGTGACGCTAGGTAGGTAAAGTGCATACTGGCTAACATTTGATTTAGAATACCAGGCACCCCTTAAAAAGTATTTACTTTATTATGGAACATACTTAGGTAACACTGCAGATTTAAACAACATTAGCAAACGTTAAATAGCATGTGTGGTTGGCTGTAACCTTCTGACCCACGCTAATGAAACTTTAAGGGGGGATAAGAAGGGGGACTACACAGAAAGGTGAGCTCCCGAACTGCATGCAATTACAGAAGTATAGACAGGAAAGAGTCACGTCTGAGCATAACGATAAAGAGTGACCATGACGAGGCAAAAAAATATTGGTATCGGTAAAATGGGGAAAGTAACAGAAACTAGTAACGGCCCCTTTGTAATTTTTTGTAACTGTAATTTGGTTACTCATGTGAAGAATAATGCGCTACTTTACTAGTTACCGCCAATAGTTGTGAAATTACTGTAACTTGTAACTTTGGAACACTTTACTCCCAACACTGCTCATAACCACATTGGTAGCATTGCACCCTGCTTTTATTGTTTCTGGCTTGGAATCTCCTCACTTGAGAGTGGTCAGGTCAATTGTAATCCTGCAGTAAGCACCCATCAGCCACAACATTAAAACCACCTGCTAATATTGTGTAGGTCCCGCTCATGCCGCCAAAATAGCTCTGACCCAATGAGGCATGGACTCCACAAGACCTCTGAAGGTGTCCTGTGGTATCTGGCACCAAGACGTTAACAGCAGATCCTCTAAGTCCTGTAAGTTGCGAGGTGGGGCCTCCAAGTATCGGACTTGTTGTTCCAGCACAGCCCACAGATGCTCGATCAGATTGAGATATGGAGAATTTGGAGGCCAAGTCAACGCCTTGAACTCTTTGTCATGTTCGTCAAACCATTCCTTAAAGGGATAGTTCACCCATTTTCCAAAACGATATGTGTTGTTCTTAAGCTAAAATTGAAAACAGTAAAACACGTAGTAATTTTTTTTATAATCACAAAAACCGCAAAATACACAATACATTAGCAAACTATGCTGTAGAATAAAGAAAACAATTATAAATGCACATTTATATCACTGATGTAATACAAAAATAAAATTATATTATTTGTCAACAGGGTTGTCTAGTCTAAACAGCTAGTGTTCCTTCCCCATCGCAAAATATTATGCTAGTACTAGCAAACTTTATGAAGAACAACTTATGTAACAACTTGATCTCCTAAATTCGTATACATTGGTGCTAGCTACCTATCGTTACCAAGCCAATGTATGTGACAAAAAAATATTCGCTAACATAAATCAAGACAAATTTAGGAGGATCCGCTGGCTTGTTTCAGCAACATCTAGTACAGCCCCAAATTAATCCACACATGTAAAAAAAGAAAGTTAAACATGAAATATTATTATATTAGCTAGCTAGCTGCTTACTCCGCTGTCAAATGCTCCCTTGGCCCAGCAGGTCTCGCACTTGGTTTTCTAAAATAGGTCTCCAGCACTCCGCTGTCTGTATGCGCTGCAAAGCGTTCATGCTCAGTTACACACGTTCGTCCATCTTCTTTGCTTGAGCCTGGGGGGTGTCATAGTTGGCAGCAGAAGCTGCGTGGTCCCACTCATTGCACCATGCACTCTCTGTCTCCGTTACCATCGGTGGGCAATACCCACAAATGCACCACCAGTTTGAGTCCATCGAGCAAGCTGTAATGCACTGTGTGTTCTGACACTTTTCTACCATAGCCAGCATTAACTTAGTCAGTTACAGTATCTCTTCTGTGGGATCGGACTAGACTGGCTAGCCTTCGCTCCCCATGCGTATCAATGAGCCTTGGGCGCCCATGAGCCTGTCGCTGGTTTACTGGTTGTCCTTCCTTGGACCACTCTTGGTAGGTACTAACCACTGCATACCAGGAACACCCCACAAGACCTGCAGTTTTGGAGATGCTCTGTCCCAGTCGTCTAGCCATCACAATTTGGCCCTTGTCAAAGTCGCTCAGATCCTTACGCTTGCCCATTTCTCCTGCTTCCAACACATCAACTTCAAGAACTGACTGTTCACTTACAGCCTAATATATCCCACTCCTTGACAGGTGTCATTGTAACAAGATGATCAATGTTATTCACTTCACCTGTCAGTGGTTTTAATGTTTTGGCTGATCCGTGTATGTCAATATGCTGTGTTTTTGCCACCGCAAACATGTCATCATCCCCTCTGCTGTATAAGTCAGCTATGGCGTTTGGACCACTCAAGGTCAAAACCCATTGATCTTGTGCTTTGGGTTTGACTCAACAAAGTTTTTTATGTTTTTTATTTAGATTTTTTTATTTTACTTGAAATCAATAAATCCAGAACAAACAACTCCCAAACTTTTAAACAGACCTGTCTTCACCCTTTCCTCTCCTGTGGCACATAACGTAACTTCTCAGTCAACTCTTTCAATGCACTTTAGTTTGTAGGATCATTGTTGTAAATATATGAACATATTGCTTGCTCTGATGTTTTGTTTTTCATTTTATCTAGAAAAGGACAACTAGCCTCGAATTTCAGGTATAAGCAAATACAGTAACTAATCTCACGAGTTCTCATGACAATGTTCACATGCTGATATTTGGATCACTGTATTTTCTTTATTAACCATCTCTTTCCTCTTATACCCATTCACCTTGTTTCTCTCTTTCCCACCTTTTGTCTCGTCTGTCCGCTTACCAGGCTAAGGCCCACTGTCGAGTGGCTGTGGCCACTCTGAACACACTGGCTGGGTACATAGACTGGGTGGCTCTAGGCCACATCACTAGTGACAACTGTCGTCTGTTGGAGATGCTGTGTCTACTCCTGAGTGAGCCAGGGCTGCAGCTGGAGGCAGCAGAGTGCCTTCTCATTGCTGTCAGTCGCAAGGTAAGGACTAAAAACTAAACAACCAATTTGCCAGTTCACATCATATTATTGACCGTGGTATTGTTGACCAATATCTTTCCTGTTGCCATAGCCCAGTTCCTGCATTTGTCTAACATAGACATTTATTTAGTCCTGCTAATTTCAGTATAGAAATGTCAATAGTCTAGAAGAGACAAGCTATATATATTTTTTTTTTGTGAAAGATGGCACCCATGTAACTCAAATTGAACCCAGCATTAACCTAAATCACAGTACAATTTTGTAGGTGACTCACTATTACTGCTTTAGTAACAAAGTTCTGAGGACATTTTGGGAATCCTTCATTTAATGCACACAATTTTATCACAGAGTTTGTTATTGGTATTGTGGTTCATTCATTGTTATTATATGTATATAAAAAGCATACTTTCTTAGTGTCTCAGTTATACAGGTGCATCTCAATAAATTAGAATATCGTGGGAAAGTTAATTCATTTCAGTAATTCAATTGAAAAAGTGAAACTCAAAGGCTTGCAATAATTCACTTTGGGTGTAATGAATCTAGATAATGTATGTTTTAGTCTTGATGATTACGGCTTAAAGCTGATGAAAACCCAAAATTCTGTATCTCAGAAAATTAGAGTATTACTTAAGACCAATAAAAAAAAGGATTTGTAATACAAAAATGTCGGCCTTCTGAAAAGTATGTTCATGTGTATGCACTCAGTACTTGGTTGGGCCTCCTTTTGCATGAATTACTGCATCAATGCGGCGTGGCATGGAGGCGATCAGCCTGTGGCACTGCTGAGGTGTTATGGAAGCCCAGGTTGCTTCGATAGCGGCCTTCAGCTCGTCTGCATTGTTGGGTCTCGTGTCTCATCTTCCTCTTGACAATACCCCATAGATTCTCTATGGGGTTCAGGTCAGGTGAGTTTGCTGGCCAATCAAGCACAGTAATTCCATGGTCATTAAACCAGGTATTGGTACTTTTGGCAGTGTGGGCAGGTGCCAAGTCTTGCTGGAAAATGAAATCAGAATCTCCATAAAGCTTGTCGGAAGAAGGAAGCAGGAAGTGCTCTAAAATTTCCTTGTAGCCGCCTGCTTTGACTTTGGACTTGATAAAACACAGTGGACCAACACCAGCAGATGACATGGCACCCCAAACCATCACTGACTGTGGAAACTTTACACTGGACCTCAAGCAACGTGGATTGTGTGCCTCTCCTCTCTTCCTCCAGACTCTGGGACCCTGATTTCCAAAGGAAATGCAAAATTTACTTTCATCAGAAAAGAGGACTTTGCACTGAGCAATAGACAAGTTATTTTTCTCCTTAGCCCAGGTACGACGCTTCTGACGTTGTCTCTGGTTCAGGAGTGGCTTGACACGAGGAATGCGACAGTTGTAGCCCATGTCCTGAATACGCCTGTGCGTGGTGGCTCTTGATGCACTGACTCCAGCCTCAGTCCACTCCTTGTGAAGCTCCCCCAAATTTTTGAATGGCCTTTGCTTGACAATCCTCTCAAGGCTGCGGTTATCCCTGTTGCTTGTGCACCTTTTCCTACCACACTTTTTCCTTCCACTCAACTTTCTATGAATCTGCTTGGATACTGCACTCTGTGGACAGCCAGCTTCTTTAGCAATGACCTTTTTGAGGCTTACCCTCCTTGTGAAGGGTGTCAATGATTGTCTTCTGGACAACTGTCAGATCAGCAGTCTTCCCCATGATTGTGTAGCCTAGTGAACCAAACTGAGAGACCATTTTGAAGGCTCAGGAAACCTTTGCAGGTGTTTTGAGTTGATTAGCTGATTAGAGTGTGACACCATGAGTCTACAATATTGAACTTTTTCACAATATTCAAATTTTCTGTGATACTGAATTTTGGAGTTGTCATTAGCTGTAAGCCGTAATCATCAAGATTAAAACAAATAAAGGCTTGAAATAATTCACTTTCTGTGTAATGAATCTAGATAATGAGTTTCACTTTTTCAATTGAATTACTGAAATTAATTAACTTTTCTACGATATTCAAATTTATTGAGATGCAGCTGTAAAATCTAAAAAGTTAACAGCTAGAAGCAGGTTCCTGAAAAAAGGTGTGTCTAGTATGATAATGTAATGTGTGCAGACAGTAGAGATAGTAAAATGAAATGAAACAAATTGCTGTTTTATTGTGTTGCATTAACAAACATGTGTGACCTCAACACAGGGGAAACTTGAGGACAGGAAACCATTTATGTTGCTGTTTGATGATGTTGCCATGCACTACATCTTGTCTGCAGCACAGTAAGTTTAATAATAATTTTGGTCTGATTCTCTTGGTTCTGAATACGTAATTAGGTGGCCGGCTGTTGCAGCTGGTCACCTATTGTAATTGTTGGTATTATTATGCGATGCGTCAGTGACGTACATATGTTGTTATCGCAAAATCATATTGTTATTATTATGTAATGTGTGGGGTCATTATTGTAGCAAAACTATTTGCAAATGCGAGTGGAGAGAAGTGTATCTGTATCTCAATCCGTGCGTGCGTAATCAGATTGACAAATGTGTACTGAGACTTGTGAATGTGTACAGGGATCTGCAAATGTGTATTCCGAATATGTGCGTGCGTAATCAGGTTTGTGTGTATAAAAAATATCCGTCTGCATTCAGATTTGCAAGTGTATTGCGAGTTGTATATGTGTAGACAAATCTGTGAATGCGTGCATAGATCTATAAATGTGTAAACAAATCTGTAAATACGTACGTGGATATTAATGGCTGAAAGTCTAAGTATTTTTGCTGCAAGAGCTGAAAATACAGACAAGCATAAGTTACAACTCACATGGGCCTCTCAATTGGATGTTTTTACACCTGACTTTTGCTAGACTTCTAGCGTGGCAGAGATCTGTGCGTGTGTAGCGATTCGTCTGTGTCGAGGTTTGTCTGTGTGTCTCAGTAGAAATGCCTATGACTCCCAATGTGCACTTCGACATGTAACATCCAATCAACGCGTTTAAAATCATGTCACATGAGCCGTTTATTTAAATATACACATTACATTAAGATGTCAGATGCAGTAGGTCTATGCTGCACTGCATTACTGATTATACAATGTAATGATATGCACTGAGCTACTGATTAAAAGGTCTGCCTTAGTGTTTTTTTGTGTATTTAAAAATAATTGTTTCATTAATATATAATAACTCGTTATGGACAATGTTATGATATGCATGATCAAATATCATATCTGCTGCAGCCTAGTTATAGTCACTGTTGGTTTTCATATAGAAGACCGTGCAATTGAGTGGTACATGTAATTTTTGTTGTGAATCTAGATATAAACGTTAAATTCATATATAAATAACCATATTTAGCCCTGCAGATTTACTGTATAATCCTATGCGCTATTGATGAAAAAGACAAGTTTTTTTGTGAACCAAAACGTGTTTATTAAAATAACTTTAGCCATACCATTTTTATAAAATGGGACTTCAGATTAGTTGTGCCCCTCTCCACTCAAATTAGATTTCTTTAGAATGTCTATCAAATTCCTCCTGCTCACTGATTAAAAAATAAAAGGACATTACGTTAACTTAGCTAATATAATACTGCGTTGGAGAGCAATAAGGCATGGTGCAATAACTTAAAACGTTAATATAAATAGACATAGCCTAGTGCAATAAATTGGTATCTATCCTTAGCTAATCCAATAACCTAATCTAGTAACCCAATGTTACGCGATGGCCGAACAATAACTTAAGCAAAAATAATTAACATACAGTTTGCAATATGTAGGCTATACTTTAGTTTAGCCTACGGCTACGCATCCTACGCAGCAGGGTGGTGAAACTTCCTGGCCTATATTTTCCCTTGGCGTATATCTGCCTGTGCTCCAGGTCTGCAGCATCCCCCTTCTCATTAATTTTGACCGGAAGCTAACCAGGTTATTGACCACATTTTTACAGTGTCAGCCATTTCACATACAAAGCTAAATAAATATACTTTTTAAAAGCTGATTTAATGATTCTATAGTTTTTGCTACAAGTCGAATCTCAAACTAAAGGTTATCGATCACACATAAGAAAAAGAGGCAGAGGCTTGATTCGAAGCCTATAGCTAACAAACAGGCAGAGGCTGGATTCGAAGTCTATAGCTAAAAAACAAAGATCTTCAAAGGTTTTATGCTGGCATTCTGCCGCTGCGCCTCTACATACCATGAATTTCTCAGCGCATAACAAAGTCTTATTTAGTCATCCTGTTTATGTCGGCAAGAAACGCCTATGTTAAGTTGGGTCGACGAGGTAAACCAAATGTTAACATTACGTACGCAAATGATGTAATATTAAAATCGTCAAGCTGTATAATGCAAGAAATCTTTTGAACGTTTTGTTTGAGGATATAAACTAACTGAATACATATTACTAATGGCATTAGTTGAATATCTAAGAGAAAATAACTTGGGAGCGAAACAGAAACACCAGATTCCATTCAGTTGCAGCCTCAGCAAATGTAACGACTAACGTAGCCTATTTTCTATTGCATAGTTTAAGATGTAGCCTAGTTCAGAGTTTTTTTTACCGGCTCATGTGACATAATTATAAACGCGTTGATTAGATGTTGCATATCGAAGTGCACCTTGGGAGTCATAGGCATTTCTATTGAGACACACCTACGAACCTCGACACAGACGAATCGCCACACGGATGAATCTCTGTCACGGCAGAAGTGAACGCAAAAGTCACGTGTAAAAACACATCCAATTGAGAGGCCCGCGTGAGTTGTAACTTAGGCTTGTCTGTATTTTCAGCTCTTGTAGCAAAATACTTAGACTTCATCATCATCATCTTCATCCGCTTTGTCCGGGGTCGGTCGCGGAGGTAGCAGTTCCAGCAGGGCATCCCAAACTTCCCTTTCCCAGGCCACATTAACCAGCTCTGACTGGGGGATTCCAAGGCGTTCCCAGGCCAGTGTGGAGATATAATCCCTCCACCTGGTCCTAGGTCTGCCCCGCGGTTTCCGCCCAGCTGGACGTGCCTGGAACACCTCCCTAGGGAGGCGGCCAGGTGGCATCCTTACTAGATGCCCGAACCACCTCAACTGGCTCCTTTCTACGCAAAGAAGCAGCGGCTCTACTCCGAGTCCCTCTCAAATGGCTGAACTTCTCACCCTATCCCTAAGGGAGATGCCAGCCACCCTCCGGAGGAAACTAATTTCCGCCGCTTGTATCCGCGATCTCGTTCTTTCGGTCATGACCCACCCTTCATGACCATAGGTGAGAGTAGGAACGAAGATAGACCGGTAGATTGAGAGCTTTGCCTTCTGGCTCAGCTCTCTCTTCGTCACAACGGTGCGATAAAGCGACTGCAACACCGCACCCGCTGCTCCAATTCTCCGGCCCATCTCTCGTTCCATCTTCCTCTCACTCGAGAACAAGACCCCGAGATACTTGAACTCCTTCACTTGGGGTAAAGACTCATTCCCTACTTGGAGTAGACAATCCATCGGTTTCCTGCTGAGAACCATGGCCTCAGATTTGGAAGTGCTGATCCTCATCCCCCCCCCCCCTTCACACTCGCCTGCAAACCGATCCAATGAGTGCTGCAGGTCGCAGACCGACAATGCCATTAGGACCACATCATCTGCAAAAAGCAGTGATGCAATCCTCTGCCCACCAACCCGCAGCCCCCCTCCCCCGCGGCTACGCCGTGAGATCCTGACCATAAATATCACAAACAGGATAGGTGACAAAGCGCAGCCTTGGAGGAGGCCAACCCTCACCGGAAACGAGTCCGACTTACTGCCGAGGACCCGGACACAGCTCTCGCTTTGGGAGTACAGAGATTGGATGGCCCTGAGTAGAGACCCCCTCACCCCATACTCTCGCAGCACCTCCCACAGTATCTCCCGGGGAACCCGATCATACGCCTTCTCCAAATCCACAAAACACGTGTAGACCGGATACTCCCAGGCCCCCTCAAAGATCCTCGCGAGGGTAAAAAGCTGGTCTGTGGTTCCACGACCAGGCCGGAAACCGCATTGTTCCTCCTCAATCCGAGGTTCGACTATCGGTCGAACCCACCTTTCCAGCACCCTGGAGTATACTTTCCCGGGGAGGCTGAGTAATGTGATGCCTCTGTAGTTGGCACACACTCTCCGGTCCCCCTTTTTGAACAGGGGAACCACCACCCCGGTCTGCCACTCCTTAGATACTGTCCCCGACTTCCACGCAACGTTGATAAGACGTGTCATCCATGACAGTCCCTCAACACCCAGAGCCTTCAGCATTTCTGGGCGGATCTCATCAACGCCTGGGGCTTTGCCACTGTGGAGTTGTTTGACTACCTCAGTGACCTCCACCAGGGAGATTGATGCTGATCCCCCATCATCCTCCAGCTCTGCCTCTACTATAGAGGGTGGATTTGTCGGGTTCAGGAGTTCCTCAAAGTGTTCCTTCCACCTCCCAATCACCTTGTCAGTTGAGGTCAGCAGCGTCCCATCCTTACTGTATACAGCTTGGATGGTTCCCTGCTTTCCCCTCCTGAGGTGTCGGATGGTCTTCCAGAACCGCTTTGGTGCCAACCGAAAGTCCTTCTCCATGGTTTCTCCGAACTCCTCCCACACCTGCTGCTTTGCCTCTGCCACGGCCGAGGCTGCAGTCCTTCAGGCCTGTCGGTACCTTGCAACTGCCTCCGGAGTCTTCCGGGATAACATATCCCGGAAGGCCTCCTTCTTCAATCGGACGGCTCCCCTGACCACCGGTGTCCACCAGGATGTTCGAGGGTTACCGCCCCTTGAGGCACCCAAGACCTTGAGACCACAGCTCTCAGACGCAGCTTTAGCAATGGAGGCTTTGAACATTGTCCACTCCGGTTCAGTGCCCCCAGCCTCCACACGGATGCCAGAGAAGCCCCGCCGGAGGTGTGAGTTGAAGGCCTCCC
Organism: Galaxias olidus; assembly: GCA_026901105.3. NCBI lineage: Eukaryota > Metazoa > Chordata > Actinopteri > Galaxiiformes > Galaxiidae > Galaxias > Galaxias olidus. Next base: position 126,244 of record JAPMUY010001675.1, on the reverse strand, counting down.
GGACCGGGGACTCCTCCAGACGTTCCCAGTTCACCCGCACTACATGTTTGAGCTTACCAGGTCTGTCCAGAGGCTTCTCCCACCACCTGACCCAACTCACCACCAGATGGTGATCAGTTGATAGCTCCGCCCCCCTCTTCACCCGAGTGTCCAAAACATATGGCCTCAGGTCCGATGATACGATAACAACATCGATCATCGACCTTCTGCCTAGGGTGCTCTGGTACCAGGAACACTTATGAGCATCCTTATGTTCGAACATGGTGTTTGTTATGGCCATTCCATGACTAGCACAGAAGTCCAATAACAAGCCACCACTTGGGTTGAGATCAGGGAGGCTGTTCCTCCCAATCACGCCTCTCCAAGTGTCTCCATCATTGCCCACATGTGCGTTGAAGCCCCCCAGCAAGACTACAGAGTCCCCCTCAGGAGCCCCATACAAGGCTCCATCCAGGGTCTCCAAAAAGGCCGAATACTCCGAACTGCTGTTCGGTGCATAGGCACAGACAACAGTCAGAGTTTCCCCCCCCATGACCCACAGGAGTAGGGAGGCGACCCTCTCGTCCACTGGGGTGAACTCCAACATAGAGGCACTTAGCTGGGGACTTGTGAGTATCCCCACACCAGCCTTGCGCCTCACACCCTGGGGAACTCCGGAGAAGAATAGAGTCCAACCCCTATCCAGGAGTGAGGTTCCAGAGCCAAGGCTGTGCGTGGAGGTAAGCCCCACCAGATCCAGCTGGTAGCGCTCCACCTCCCGCACAAGCTCCGGCTCCTTCCCTCCCAGAGAGGTGACGTTCCACGTCCCCAAAGCCAGCCTCTGCCACCCGGGTCCGATCCGTCGAAAACCTCTGCCTTCACTGCCACCTTTCTGGCAGCGCACCTGACCCCCTTGGTTTTTCCCGCGGGTGGTGAGCCCACGAGACGGAGAAGGAAAAATGGTGGTGTTGTCCACGTTGCTTTTTCGGGCTATGCCCGGCTGGGCTCCGTGGCAGGCCCGGCCACCAGGCACTCGCTGACGGGTCCTCCTCCTGGGCCTGGATCCAGAAGGGGACCCCGGGCTTCCTCCGGGCCGGGTATCATCCTCTCTTTTTGTTCTTTCCATGAGGGTTTTTGAACCATTCTTTGTCCGGCCCCTCGCCTGAGACCAATTTGCCATGGGAGACCCTACCAGGAACACAAGGTTCCAGACAACACAGCCCCCAGGTTCATAGGGACACACAAACCTCTCCACCACGATAAGGTGATGGTTCCCGGAGAGATACTTAGACTTTCCGCCTTTAATCTCCACATACACATTCACAGATTTGTCTACACATACAACTCTCAATACACTTGCAAATCTGAATGCAGACGGATGTTTTTATTATACACTTACGAACCTGATTACGCACGCACGGATTCGGAATACGCATTTGCAGATCCCTGTACACATTCACAAGTCTCTACACATTTGTCAATCTGATTATGCACGCACGGATTGAGATACAGATACACTTCTCTCTACTTACATTTGCAAATAGTTTTGCTACAATAATGACCCCATAGTAATGTGTCAGTGATGACGCACACATCTTGTTATCGCAAAGTCATATCATTATCATTATTATTATTATTATTATTATTATTATTATTATCATTATTATTTTTATTATTATTAGGCCTGTTTTTGGCGCCTTAACTTTGCCCGCAGTTTTGACTATCGATTCCATTCCAGGGCTCATAGGTCTTTGATAATGCCGTCGAGTTGGCTAACATGTAGCCAAGTGATCGGTTCTCGTGTTATATTTTTTATAAAAAATTTTATCGTTTTTAGCCCCATTGAAATAACTGGGGAGACTGTTTTGACTTGGGAGAGAGATTTCACGGGAATATAACGCCATCTAGCGTTGATGTTATGTATTTGCATGTTGTTACATTTGTATACTGACTGTCTTGGCTACGCCGAACGCCAGTTGTTAACTGCATCAATGAATGACTCCATCTCGTTATTTGACATGTAAACATGGCGTCAGAAGTGGGATAGCTAACTTAAAAATAACAAAAACACAGCGCCAAAAGTTCAGGACATCTGCTCGAATATGCCTGTCAGCATATGTAACGGCGTCACCGCATCGCAAATTATTCCTGAGTGAGTTAGCTTGTTTCTAGTTAGCATTAGCACCTTGCCATGGATAGACGCTTCACCCCTCCTGCTGTAATTATTAAATTACAGTGTAATGAACGACAGTTTCACGTTCACTAGCTTTGTAGCAAATCAATAAATTAGTGTTATTGAAATAACTGCTTAGAATAGTCAATACAAACCACAACACATGTCGCATTGACTCAACGCAATGTAGTGAATTAACTATTCTTAAAGACGACAAAGGCATCATACAAAGGCAACGCAACGCAAGATATAATTTTCGCACTATGGGATGTCATATGCTAAGCAATATCAGCTTGCAAGCTTATTTAGACAAGATACATAGTGTGCGTGCATGTAGCTAAGTGATCGGTTCACTTTTTTAACGGTGTTTTGCACCCATGCATTGAAATTAATAGAGAGCGCAGTACATGTTCCATGTGTCTTCCACTTTCTCTTGTTTTGGAAATACAGTTAGCTGTTAGGGCGAATAGAAGATATTGCATTACATTGTCATAAAAAGCATTCTAATTATATAGATTTGACTATTACGCATCAACAGTATCTTCATAATATTGCCAATTTCCCATAAATTGTTTTTCTACAATATGATTCTGGTAATTTAATAGTGTTAAAATGCACTTGAAAGAATCGAAAATAATGCAGTAAAGTTATAATGCCCAAGCTATTACAGCAAGAGTTTTACACAGAGCTATTTGGCTGACCCTCGATCCACTTTGTTTAAGCTCTACTGTCATTGGATAATCTGAGTGATTTTAATACTTATTAAATTAATTTAATACATGTGCAACCATATAGAATTTAATGAACAAAACTAAAACTAAACGTTAGTAGGCTACTCAGTCATCGTATATGTCCGCCATTAAATTATGATGAAGCAGCACTGCCAATCTAGCAGCAGTACTGTGGCGCTGGAACCACTACGAGAGTTGGGGGGGCAATTGGGGGTGTTTTCCGGAGAATCTTGAATCTGGACACCTAACGCAGGCTCATAATGGATAGCCTATATCTATTCTGATTTAGTTAATTATGGGTGCTGGTCTCCTCAGAAAATGTTTAAGCTCTTCAACAGAAAATTCACATTTGCATTGTTTGTTTTAAAAATGTTTTATGAATGTGCTATATTGTAAAAGGTATTCAGATCGGGAGGACCAGTGTTAACATAGGACTGTGTACAAATCGGTATTAGGCACATAGCCTAAAAGCTTGCTTATTCGTAATATGCTAGCTGCTCTTCATATGTGTGAGCAGATAATTATGTAGGCCTAGCCTATATAGAGAACTCATGAACCTTGGCCCAAAAGGTTACCAGCGTTAGCAATGCAACAAGCAAACAGCATGGAATGGTGTGCAAAAACAGCATGGAGTGCCAAAACAACAAAACTGCTGGGCAGATTTCTTTAGCGAAATGCAAATCATAACACAAGCTTTATGTGCACGTCAGCGGAATGTAGTGACAACGGGAAGGCCGTGCAAAACGCACCCCTCATCCCACACAAAAGAAAACAAAAGTAACGTAAGCCTCCAAACAATCATGACAGTGACACACAGCCAAGCAATTTTTGACTGACGCTTCGAATCGGAACCGTGGACAGCAAACAGCATTCATGGCATTTTGGAAGTTACCGCAAACAAGTTCCCATGCATGGAGGCTTGTTATATTTTAAGTAACTTACCCTTTGAATTTGATGATCACATTACTTTTCTGCAGCAAATTAAGCTCTGTTTTAGGTCTTCCGTTGCCGGACCGTGGATATTAAATTCGCAACAATGCCCTCCTCACTGCTAGTGACTTAACTCGCTTCCATTATGACATGAACCTAAAGGCTAGCTAGCTAGTTTATCTGCTGCCTCCCCTCCGCTAGCTTGTGGTAGCTTGGTGTCCCCCACAGCGGGAGGACCTTGTCATAAAGTTAGTGATAACAAAGTCCACCCATTTATAAGGAAGATATAATTGCTCAATTTTACTGTCATTTGAAATTAGTAGTTTGGCCTTTTGACCACCAAAAATAGAGCTGAAAGCAAGACATTTTCTTCCCAGCAAAATTCTGATAGGTGGAAAAAGGGGCTCGCCCCGCTGCAGCAAATGAGATATTATACACATTATAATGCGCTCCTCTTGATGGGATGTCGGATCTCAAAAGTTGGGGCCAAGATCCCGTGGCCCCCCCAGTTCCAGCCCCACTCAGCGGTAAGCGCCCTCTGTTAACAGAAAGGGTCTGGACTGCAGTGCACTTGTGCGCGCTAAGGCGGTCAGTCTAATAACTGCAACGCATCACATCGCATTTGCTCAGGGAAATGCATTTTCTAGTTTGTTTAATGTAACCAGCGTTGCAGGATTGAAACGTCCAAATCCAACATCAAAAAACATTATTGTCAAAGTGAAGATACTGCATGGCAGCAGTTTCATAAAAAAAAAATTTGAAATGGGAAAACGAGTAACCTATTAAACAAGCATTTATACTGAACACCGTAGACCACTGTTGATTTAATATCGCAGGGCTGTGCAGTGCGACAGTTTTGATCGCTTGCTACTTAAAATTATTCGGTGCGATTCGAAGAGATATGTAGTGGGTTGTGCTGGTTTCCATTAATTTAAACGGAACACTACGAACTGAAACATAGTTATAAGTAAACCTATTAATGCACTGCTCCGACTGCCGCTTCTACATTGACAAGAAAGTGGTTTTTCGGCCGGTGTTGTTAATATTGCCCGCTGCGTATATCCACGTGAAAGGTCCCGTTACATTAACCAAATGAGCCTGTTAAATAGGCGCCCTTAAAAGTATAAATTAGTTAGCCAACTAACGTTTGCCATGACTACAAGTTGTAAGATAAGAATATATTTTAGATGGACATCGTTGAAATTGTTTACGTTATGTAACCTATACCATAGTTAAGATAGCAGCGAGCAGGAGTGCCTCATAAACGTTAGCTGCAGGGGCGTCGCTTTCACAGGAACACAGTATTACATTGACACAAATAAATACTTGAATAAATAAGTTGATAATGATGTAGCTTTTTATGTTGAAACTTCCTTGCAGTTGCCTATCTCATAGTTTCTTATCATTGTTTAGGTTGACATGGTAATAATGCCATTCTTTTAAATTATTTGTTACCATTGCGCTATTGAAACGTCAAAATCCAACAATACAAAGCAGTGTCAGAATGAACAAACTGGCTGATGCGCGTACAGGCGGCAGCACAGTTTTCTTAAGATTATTCAAATTTATTTTAGTGGTAAAATAATCAGTATTGAACAAGCATTGATGGGGACCTATTATGCTTTTGGGGTTTTTCCCTTTCCTTGAGTATGTTAGATAGCTTTTTGTGCATGTATAAGGTCTGAAAAGTTACAAAGCCCATAGTCTACGCCAAAGAGAGCTGCTCTCTCTTACAGAAAACACTGCTCCTGAACTGCCTGAAATGCCTCGTTTGTAGTCCAGCGTTTTCTTCCGTAACTTATCTACGTCACTAAGTCACACATTTGAATAATGTTTGGCACGCCCTCAACCAGAGCCAGTCAGAGCAGAGGCCGGGTGGTTGCGCAATGTCTGAAAACGCTGTTTTGGTATGCGTGAAGGCAAATTCCCTTTGTTTGGCCAGCTGACCAATCAGAGCAAACTGGGCTCGTCTGGAGCGGGGGGCCTTAAAGAGACAAGAGCTAAAACGGAGGGTTTCAGACAGGGTGAATAGAGGTGCTGCAGATCCAGGCAGTTTGGATAAAATAAATTATTAATAATAATAATAATAATAATAATAATAATAATAATAATAATAATAGTAATTCATTTTATTTAGTAAAAATAGTTTTGATGCTCTGTGAGCTCAATTATGAATGTATCGACCAGGTTGATTTTGTGTTGAAAGTAGACCATCTGAGGATGATATACAGCAATTTTGAGGTAATTTGGTTTTACGGTCTCAAGAGTTAGTTCAAATTTAAAGTGTCAAACTACAAAGTCCAACCAAAAAACAACTAAACTCGGCTACTTATAAAAATATTCTGTTTTTGAATATTTGTGAATCATAAGACAAACATTGTATAGAAGTATGATATAAACTGGTCAAATATTGAAGCAGTTGAAATTAGAAATGTACAGTTCTGTTTACAGTAATACATTCTGATGCACTGTGAGCTCAGTTTCTAACGTTTGGAAAGCTTGGTTTTGTTTGGAAAGTAGACCATCTGAGGATGATATACAAGCGATTTTGGTGCAATTTGGTCTTGCGGACTCGTCGGAGTTGTTTCCAGTGTTAATTTTGTCAACGAAAATTTTGACTAAGTTTTCGTTGACACCCTTTTTTCATAACTAAATTGTAATGACAACATAAATGAAAGAAATGTTGATGACAAAAATTAAGACGAAATCTTAGTTCATTATGCCATGACAAATTAAGACGAGATGAAATAGCTGGCGCTGTTCACGGGAACAACATAATTCAAAGTTGCCGTCTCAAGGCATTTGTTGTTTACCTTTTTAACCATTAATTTAAGTATTTTTAACTGCTTCAATATTTGACCAATATAAAATATAATATATTTGTCTTCTACTCATTCCGACATTAAAACTGTAACTTAAACACTGGATTATTTATTAATATTAAAAGTTTACAATTATAATTTTTTTAAATAATTTTATAGACAGCAGGGGGTGAATGTTTCTTTTGATTGTTGCACACCATTTTTAGATTACTTTTGGGTTCTTTTACAGTCCACGTTCAGCTCCTCTATGGAAACGCTCTTAGAGTGTGCATCATTTACTGAACACTTAAACCACAGCGCCTTGTTATCAACAAGGCTCGTGAGACCTTAAGGGTCACGCGCACCCACGTCAGCTACTCTGTAAATACAGTAGCATCCCCATCTCACTCCAGATTTTCATCATTCAACCATGTGTGAACATTATCGGTATCCTCCTGTCTAGTGAACCTCATCTTCGGTGAAGATGCTGTTCGCTCTGAGGGTTTTCTCCTTGCTAGCAAGGTAAAAGGTTTTCTCTTCCGCCTCCGGCGTTTCTTCTTTCAGCCACGCTACTTAACGTAGCAGCACAGCAGGCGAAGTTTCTAGCTCCCAGTTGGTGAGCTAGTTCCCTTCCACCTTGTTCCTCCTCAGAGTTTCCGTTGTGGTTTTTCAGCAAGGGTTTTTCCTTTCTGTTAGTTAGCAGCTCGTGCTCCATTTTCAAACGTGTGCCTTGCTGTTTTCTATTTGTCCGTGTTGTGTTTAGTGTCCCCTGTTTTGCCTACGGGGCTGCGGGGCATTGCTAACCGCTTAGCCAGCTACTGCAAAGCTGCTGCTAGGCTACTGCTAAGCCTCCTCGGTACCTCACCTCCTGTTGCTTCTGTGACCTTGTGAGGTGTTAGTTAGCAGCTCGTGCTCCGTTTTCGAACGTGTGCCTTGCTTTTTTCTATCAGCCCGAGTTGTAGTCGGCAACATGGTTAGTGTCCCCCGTTTTGCCTGCGGGGCTTCGCTAACCACTTAACTAGGTACTGCTAAGCTACTGCTAGGCTACTTCTAAGCTACTGCTATGCTGCTCCCAAGCTAGCGCCCGCGTGGTGGCTAGCTATCGAGCGGCCTCCTCGGTACCTCACCTCCTGTTGCTTGTGTGACCTCGTGGGGTGTTAGCTAACAGCCTGTGCCCCGTTTTCGAATGTGTGCCTTGACGTTTTCCATTGGTCAGAGTGTGTAGTAAGCGAGGGGATTAGCGTCTCCCCGTTTTGTCTGCAGGCCTACGGGGTACCTCTACTGCTAAGCTAGCTCTCGGAGCTACCTAGCCACAACTGCTTTCTGGTGTCAACGACCTTGCTGCTCTCTGAGCTAGCAAAGTCGTGCGCCTCTTCCTGGTTAGCTTGTTTGGCTTAGGCTGCTGTCCCCCCTACCTAGTAGTGGGATGTGGACTTCCAAGGGGGCTTGAAATAAGTGGCAGAGTGCTGCCGCTCTTCCGCCTATTGAGGCTGCCCCTCCAACCGGAGACGAGCTCTTCATTGGGGGAGCTCTTCCCTCATGCCCTCCTGACGTGGTGTACAGGTCCCCCGGGAACCTGGTGACCATGGCAGAAGAGGAAGATGAGGTGCCAATGTTCCAGCCATGTGCTGCGCGAGCAATGTCAGCTGGTTCCATGGGGGACACAGACTCGACGGACGAGCTCTCTCAGCCGGCTGAGGTAGGCTTGTCTCGCTACCGGTCCTTATCGACCTGGGAGGCATGCTGCCAGGCGTGTGCCTGCATAGGCATCCCCTGGCTGTCCCCACTGGCACTTTCGGCCCGGTCCTTGATGGATGGTTGCTTCATACCGGTGGTTTCTCCTTCCCCGAGGACGTCCATCCCCATGGTCTAGACCAGCCTCTGCACGTGTGGATACAGCATCATGGAGGTGCACGACCTGGCCAGCTTAGGGGTAGACACCCTGCCCCCATTAGAGCTTGTAGTGGCGGAGCACCTAGCCCCCACTACTTCCTCGTATGCTTCGAGAGCCCGCCTCCCAGAACAGCAGCAGAGCTCTTTTCTGTACTGGGGGCGTCCTACAAGGCCTCGGCCTTGGCAGCCAGGAGTGTGAACGTGGTTTCGATGAGATGAGACTCCTCTCTAAAGTCTGCCCCATGGCTGAATTATGACTGGATTCAAATCTGGAGTGAGATGGGGCTGCTACTATATTTATAGAGTAGCTGTCGTGGGTGCATGTGACCCTTAAAGTCTCACCAGCCTTGTTGATTAGAAGGCGCTGTGGTTTAAGTGTTGATGCACAGTGAATGATGCACTGAGTGAATGAATGTTTCCCATCAATATCAACTGTTTTAAACAAATATTTAAACCAAAATGACAAGAAACCTATTAAGACACAGTACATGAACAGTCTAATTTTGCTATCTAAAATGAACCCAATCCATATCAAAAAATCTTACTGCAGTGATGCCAACTTGTCAGAAAGCCTCTCACGCGACAGTCATTTATTCGTCTTTGTAATTGAAGAAACATGACTATTTACAGCCATTTCCCCAGTTTTATAACTTCTAATCAGGGTTGCCAACTTGTCAGAAAGCCTGTGCGTGTGAGACAAGCACGGCATCAATTTGTTTTGGGGCTTGGAGTCGTCCTCACACGCGGCAGACATCTATTCATCTTTGTATTTGAAGAAACATGGCTATTTACAACCATTTCCCCAGTTTCATAACTTCTAATCCTTACACCAACCATTAAAAAATCAACATAATGTAACGTCTGGCGAATCCCTTTGTTTATTGCTATGGACAGTAGGTTCTTAATGTTTCCTTGTTATCTTGTTTGCTTCCTTGTTATGTTTGTATCATGTTTATGTAAAGAGTTATGAAGTGTTGTAAACACAGATATCGGTTTGTACTTTTGTTAGATGTGACTGTGTATGGTGTGTCTGTCAATAACGTCAGAGCATGTCTCAGCCATTTGGTGTGTGACCTTTTTGCTTAAATATCGGCAATTAAAGGGTTGAATAGACGTGAGTCTCTGTTGATCTTACCCAAGTCGCTACAATACAAATACAACTTTCTCAAATGTTCTTATTGGATTGCCGCTTTGCACAAGTATGAAAAAAGAGCACTGTCAGATTTTTTTTTTCCACAAGTGCTGGTGGTGCATATAGTGTGGTAACAGATTATGTTTTGAATTTTGCACATCATCTTTAGGATACTGAAGGTGGTCTAGGTTGGTTGGTGGGTGTTCAACCTCCTCCATTTGCTGGGGGATCTATGACCATCCCAATCAAATGTCGGTCTTTTTTCTTCTTTTCTTCTTTTTCTTCTTCTTTTTTTTCTTTTTATATGCTATTTTTTGATTATTTTGTCCCCTTAATGTTCTTTTTTTTTCCCCGTAATCTTTTTACATGCCGGCCACCATATCACTGCTATATTTTTGTTTATTTCAGTCCACAATAAAGGATTCTGAACACAATAAATTTCACTGTTTATAATATAAAAACTGTAATATGTTAATCAGTTTACTTGAGTCTCAAATGCAGGTTAAGCGATATCAGTGGAAACTAATTATTGCATGTGTTTTGTGTGATTATAGGACAGCAGATGGAGCAGCCATTTTTAATAGAACATCTCCTACGCAGTAAGTCTTCTCACCCTTAACTCTCAGACTGAGAAACAGAGATTACAGTCGACAAACAATGACACTCTTGACTGGCAAGCATTTTAAACATTGGTTTCTTAATGCATCTGTATTGTCAGAACACTTAAGTTTTAACGCCCTGTGGGCCCACCACCTGCAGGGATAGGCAATCGGGGTCGGGTGCAGTGCCAACCGAGTGGCAGGCATAGGCGGGGACCTAGGCGTGCTGACCCCTGGCATCGTGGACTGGTTCTAGGGACGTGGAATGTCACCTCTCTGGTGGGGAAGGAACCAGAGCTAGTGCGGGAGGTGGAGCAGTACCAACTAGATATAGTTGGGCTCACGTCTACGCATGGCACTGGGTCTGGAACCAAACTCCTGGAGAGGGGCTGAACTCTTTCCTTTTCTGGAGTTGCCCAGGGTGAGAGTTGCCGGACAGGTGTGGGGATTCTCATAAGCCCCTGGCTGAGCGCCGCTGTGTTTGAGTTTTCTCCTGAGAATGAGAGGGTCGCCTCTGACTGAGAGGGAAGGCTCTGACAGTTTGTGTGTATGCACCAAACGGCAGTTCAGAGTATCCGGCCTTCTTGAAGTCACTGGGTGAGGTGCTGGAAAGGGTACCATCTAGGGACTCTAAAGTTCTGCTAGGGGACTTCAACGCTCACATTGGTGACGATAGAGTAACCTGGAGGGGGGAGATAGGGAGGAATGGCCTGCCCGATACGAACCTGAGTGGTGCTTTGTTGCTGGACATCTGTACAAGTCATGGATTGGCCATAACAAACAACATGTTCGTGCAAAGGAAGGTTCATAAGTGTACATGGCACCAGAACACCCTATGCTGCAGATCGATGAAAGACTGTGGTCATATCGTCAGATCTGCAGCCGTATGTCTTGGACACTCGGGTGAACAGAGGACCTGAGCTGTCAACTCATCACCACCGGGTGGAGCGCTGGATCAGATGGCTGGGGAGGCTGCCGGACAGACCGGGTAAACCCAAACGTCTGGCTGAGGTCCCTGTCCGTGAGGTCTTTAAGTCCCACCTCCGGAAGAACTTCTCTGGCATCCCGGCCTCCGGAAGAACTTCTCTGGCATCCCGGGAGAGGTTGGGAATATGGAATCCGAGTGAGCCATGTTCAAAACCTCCATTGTGGATGCGGCTGCTAGGAGTTGTGGTCAGAAGTTCATCGGTGCCTGTCGTGGCGGCAACCTAAGAACCCGGTGGTGGACACCAGCAGTGAAGGAGGCTGTCAGGCTGAAGAAAGAGGCCTTCTCGGGCTTGGTTGGCCCAGGGGTCTCCTGAAGCAGCAATCGAGTACCGGGGGCCACGAAAGGCTGCGGCTTTGGTGGTCACAGAAGCAAAAAACCAGGTGTGGGAGGAGTTCAGAGAGGCTATGGAGAAGGACTTTCGGTTGGCCTCATGGACGTTCTGGCAAACCGTTTGACGGCTCAGGAATGGAAAGCAGGGCTTGGCCCAGGCTCTGTTGAGCAGGGGAGGGGAACTGCTGACTTGGACTGGAGATATCGTCGGGCGGTGGAAGGAGCACTTTGAGGAACTCCTTAACCCCACTAACATGTCCTCTGTGGAGGGGGCAGAGTTCAGAGCCTCACCCATATCCCTGGCAGAGGTCATTGAGGTAGTTAAGAAACTCCTCAGTGGCAAGGCACTGGGTGTGGATGAGATTAGCCCAAAGATGCTGAAGGTTCTGGACATTGCTCGGCTATCTTTTTTGACACGCCTTTTCAGTGTTGCGTGGATGTCAGGGACAGTATCTATGGAATGGCAGACCGGGGTGGTGGTTCCCACATCGAAAAGGGGGGACTGGTGGGTATGCTCCAGTTATCTGGGTATCACACAATGCGGATTCCGTCCTAGTCGTGGAACAGTGGACCAACTCTTTACCCTCGTGCGGCTGTTGGGGGGTTCATGGGAGTTTGCCCATCCAGTCTACATGTGTTTTATGGACTTGGAGAAGGCCTACAACTGTGTCCCCCGGTGAGTCCTATGGGGGGTACTGCGGCAGTATGGGGTACTGGGGCCGTTGCTACGAGCCATCCGGTCCTTATATAACCGAGTTAGAGCTGTGTCCGTATTCTCAGCACAAAGTCAGACACGATTTCAGTGGGTGTTGGACTCAGCCAGGGCTGCCCCTTGTCACCAGTTCTGTTAGTGATTTTCATGGTAGAATCTCAAGGCTTAGCCGGGGGAAGGAGCGGGTCCGGTTTGGGGACCTCAGAATTGCTTCTCTGCTCTTTGCAGAGAATGTGGTTATGTTGGATTCTTCAGACCGTGACCTTCAGCACGCTCTGGAGCGGTTTGCAGCCGAGTGTGAAGCGGTTGGGATGAGAGTCAGCACCTCCAAGTCTGAGGCCATGGCTCTCTGCTTGGAAACGATAGAGTGCTCTCTGGGTCGGGAGTGAGTTGCTGCCCTAATCGAGGCAGTTCAAGTATCTCTGGGTCTTGTTCACGAGTGAGGGTAAATGGGAGTGTGAGATTAACAGGCAGATTGGTGCAGCGTCAGCAGTAATGCGGGCGTTGTTCCGGACCGTCGTGGTGAAAAAGTTACCGGTTGGTCTACGTTTCAACCCTCATCTATGGTCATGAGCTTTGGGTAGTGACCGAAAGAATGAGGTCAAGAATACAAGCGGCTGAAATTAGTTTCCTCCGTAAGGTGGCTGGGCTCAGCCTTAAAGATAGGGTAAGGAGCTCAATCATCCGGAGGGAGCTGCGGGAGTAGAGCCGCTGCTCCTTCGCGTCGATAGGAGCCAGATGAGGTGGTTCGGGCATCTGATTAGGATGCCTCCTGGGTGCCTTCCATTGGAGGTTTTCCGGGCATGCCCTACTGGTAGGAGACCCCGGGGTAGACCCAGAACATGCTGGAGAGATTATATATCTCATCTGGCCTGGAAACGCCTCAGGATCTCCCAGGAGGAGCTGGAAAACGTTGCTGGGGAGAAGGACGTGTGAACTACCCTGCTTAGCCTGCTGCCACCACGACCCGGCCCTGGATAAGCGGCTGAGAATGGAATGGAATGGAATTGATGTTTTAAATTACTATAACAGATTGAGATTTTTTGTTAAACAACGTTTGTTATATAGACTGGATGAATCTGTTGGTGTAGTTGAAAGACACTACACATTCCTGAAGAGACTCTGCCAGGTTCTGTGTTCCCTGGGAAGCCAACTATGCTGTTTGGTGGTGAGTAGTAATCTAAATAATCCCTTCCTGTTTTGTTTTTTTATGTTATGCGTCAGTGGTGACGCTCACATGTTGTTATTGGGATGTCATTCTCCTTTTTAGGCCGATTTTTGGAGCCCTAACTACACCCGCAGTTTTGACCCTATCGATTCCATTTCCGTGCCAACAGGTTATGGTGTGCAGTGCGCTTGCATGTTGCTAAGTGATCAGTTCACGTGTTATATTTTTTATAATTTGTATATAATTCATCGGTTTTTGCCCCTTTTGAAACGAATGGGTATAGAACCCCCCCCCCCCCCCCCCCCCCCCCCCCCCCCCCCCCCCCCCCGTGCCGTGGGAAAACAATTTATCAGCTGCACACACAAGTCATTCTAGTACTGGCAACGGGACTTCACTTACCACAGACGTTGTACTTACAGCAGGAATTGTAAGTGGCTTACTCTCAACGGAATTGGATTTAATACAATTACATGTATAGCATCTGTAATTGTGTGTGGCCTACTCTCAAATCAGTTGTGTTCGTTGTGTAAACAGGGCTAAGGGGCTAATGTGAAGGAAATTAAAGGCTACACGGGGGTTAGCTAGCAAACTAAATTAGAAACCTGTCAATATACACAACACAGCTAATTTAGTTTGTTTAAATAAACCCGTTCATAAATTAAGTTATAAGAAGAGTGAGTATTATGGATAAGCCAGCTAGCATTTCCTAATAGTGTTCCCCTATCCTGCGATGCATGCAACAGCGGCGTTTGTATTTGTTTTAATGATTTTTCCGTATTAACCTCAATGCAACCATGTCTAGACTCCTTTTTACGAAACAACCAGCATCTAACAATGCTAATTCAAACGAAGAACCAGATCCAAGAAAACATAGCCTACAGAAATCCTCTTAGTTTAACTGTAAGCACATAGACCAGGAAGTGTTCTAAAATGTATGTTTACCTATTAAGTATACGAGCTACGGTATCAAACACTCCCGTAAGTATTTAGACGTGGTCAATATTGACCACGTTGTTGATAAATTTTTTATAATTTGCTATATAATACATCATCGGTTTAGTTAAACTAAAGGGCTTTCTGTAGGCTATGTTTTTTTAGCATAGAGAGTTAAAAAAACTAGTCATTAGGGTTTTCAAGTAGGCACACTCCTTTTCGGATGTTTCGTTAATTTGAGCCCACGACACCTCCAAAAGGCTTAACGGTGAGCAATGACGTCTCAGAGCCACCCCCCACTATATCCGCTCTCGGCACGGCCAGATATAAAAAAAGTTGTTTATTTAGCTGAGATATCCCTATGCCTATTACCTATACCTACATTACATGCACACATTAAAGTTACTTTTAATACGGATAAATCATTAAAACAAATTCAAACGTTCAAAATAACAGGAGAACGTCCCCGTGGGCGCGCTAGGAGATTTACCACAAAACTGAATGTGAGTTGTTTCAGGAATGTAGGCTACATATGTGATATATATTTTTCTCTGTGTAACAGTTGGCCATTAGTTTAAGTGTTATGTACATATCTGGTCCAATTTGCCAGACTAACTGCGTGATATTATGTTATTGCATTAAGATGACTAAAGCAAGCAGTCTGAAATCTGATTTCCAGAACAATTATTTATGGAAAATGCAAATTACCCGATGTTGAGTTAATTTATGTCCATAGTGTCATTGTCTGGATATAACCTCTAAATTATTATTATTTTATGTGGTAGTCTGATGTCACAGCCAGTCTGATAATTTCCAATTGAGGTTAAGCTGTTATGGAACAGTTTCACCATCAAAGATGGCTTATACAGTATTAAAGGTATTTATCCACTTTTGTATGAATAGATTACCACTATTTATTAATATTAAATCATTTGTCATTTAGCAGACGCTTCTATCCAAAGTGACTTGCAATGAGATTACAGGGACAGTGCACATAGAGCAATACCAGGGGTATTTCACAAAGCTTGATAACTCACTAAGTAAAACCTGGAACTCCTTCAAACATGGAACATGGACTAAAGTTTACTCAGTTGGCGGACTTCGTATGTGTCCAGGATTTTTACAGGACTGAGGTGGCAACCCTATTAACAGCCAATGTTTCATAATAAAATTTTCTTCATGCAGAGATAATAATTAACAAGGCAGAACTGTCATACCCATGACGTAATGAAATAATTTGCATTTTGGATTGGTTTTGGGACATGAGTTAGGTAAGTCATGTAGACATTAGCTAAACTTGACCGTTACTTATAATGTAATTAAACGGAACGCTTGTTACAGTATGGGTTTGTGTACCTAAGTTTCAGTTGATTTTCCTTTAGGCCTACAGTTCAGCGGGACAATTTAGGGCTGTACGCTTACTTTTTTAGGTGGTAGCACTAGTGCTAGCAAGCTGAAGATTTCAGTAGTACAGAGAAATATTTAGTAGCACACACAGGTCGGCATTTAAACACGTTTTATTCAGCTCTTTATCCCTCTATCGCCTTTTTTGTAGGCATTTTAACATAGGCTACTGTAAGCATGTGCAGAGCCAATATGAAAAAGACAAAAATCCATAACTTTTTTTGGGAGGGGAGTGGAGTTTACTTTAGCATATCAACCTAAAACACTGATTAGAAACTATGAGCTAGGCCAGCGTTTCTCAAACCCTGGTCTGTGGACCAGCGCCGGTCCTCGACGAGGTAACTGCCGGTCCGCAGAGCACAAGTCAAAATAGGTTTAGAGTCTCTAAAAAAAGTGACATTAACGAGCACCGCGCTTAAGCAAAAGTTGAACTATTTACATAGGGAATGAATGGAGAGGAGGCACTGGGAGTTGAGAAAACTTGTGAAGGCGGTGATCTCTCCTCTAAATACTGTGTGTGCACTACGATTGTGATTGCTAGCCAGTTTAGGCAGCCAGGCAGGAGTGAGGGGGAGAGCAAGTTTCCATGGTTACATGGACGCCATTTCTGCGTGCATGGCTTTAAAAGTTTTGCCCACTTTGAACATTCCACCTACCATTCACTTTTAAAAGTCTTAATTACAAATAAACCATTTCCACCCTTTTACATCTACCACCCAGATATGTTACTGTTGTTGGTCTTTATATTGTGATTGCAGATGGCTGTATATTGCCGTTTTATAATAACAATGAACACTTAAGTCAGCACTGTCAACAGCAAACGACTGCACAGCAGCGAGACAGTCACAGAAATGAACTGCGCATGACAGTCATTGTGCCCAACTACCAATTACTGACCATTTATTTTTTGCCATTGTGCTTTGTTGAATTGTTCCCTTTTGTTTTAAGCTTAAATAAATTACTTTAACTAAATTTAAAACGTATTTATGGATGTTTTATTTGTTTACAAGTAATAAACAGCTCATTTCAGAATCCATTCAATTGCATGCTACCTGAACTGTAAGCTAGTCATGGCATGCTCCAAACAAGCTAGTTTAGATTCCTTTTTTAGGAAACAACCAGCATCCAGCGATGTTAATATAACTTCTTAACCAGAAGCGAAAAAATTTCGTCCTTTTACCCGTAATTATGACAACTCTTACATTAAATTTGGTTTCATTTCCAGCGACAGCTTCCCCCCAAAGCCAGTCTGTGTCATTTGCCAAACCATGCTTAGCAACGAGGCTATAAAACCTTCGAAATTGCGCCGACATTTGGAGACTAAACATGCACATTTCAAAGACAAATCAGAGGAATTCTTTATCAGGAAAAGGACCGAATAGGCGAATCAAACTAAATTACTCAAAAACAATTGAACAGAAAACGAAAAACTTGCAAAAGCATCGTACATAATTTCACACCACATTTCAAAATGTCAGGCTCCATTCACGATGGGAGAAAGGCTAATTATGCCCTCGCTAGTCAGGGCTTGCTCTGAGGTGTTGGGTCCGGCTGCTGCTGCAAAGGTGAAGGAAATCCCTCTGTCAAATGACACAGTCTGACGTAGAATTGCGGACATGGCAGCTGACATTGAAGCGCAAATCATAGAGAGAGCAAAAAAGTCAAACTGGTTTGCAATTCAGTTAGATGAGAGCACTGATATTTCAAATGCAGCCATGCTTCTGGTGTACATCAGGTATGCTCACGAAGGACCGTTCAAAGAGGATTTCTTGTGTTGTAAAGAGTTGCCTCTTAACACAACTGCTGGGGAAATATTTTGCGTGCTTGACGAGTACATTGCAGGGCACACACGGGTTGCTGTGGGAGCGTTGTGTCAGGGTCTGTACGGATGGGGCTGCAGCGATGACTGGTAGGCACACAGGCATTGTAGCTAGGATAAAAACAGTATGTCCATCAGTTCAGGCAACACACTGTGTAATCCATCGAGAGGTGCTTGCCTCCAAACGTTTGTCCACAGAATTGCATGAAGTTCTGAACCAAGTGGTCCATATCAAATTCCCAAGTATTCGCTGCCTTGTGTGATGAGATGGGTGCTGAACATACTCACTTGCTCTTTCACTCTGACGTTCGTTGGCTGTCACAGGGTAAGGTGGTGAGCAGGGTCTATGAGCTGAGAGATGAGATTGAGGCATTCTTGACTCGCAAACTGTCCAGTCTTGCCGCACATCTGCAGGATCAGGCCTGGGTTATAAAGCTCGCTTATCTGTCTGACATATTCGACCACTTTAACCAACTAAACCTGTCGATCCAGGACAGAGCGTGTGACATTTTCCAGGCAAATGACAAAATCATGGCCTTCAAAAAGAAGCTCTCTGTCTGGGCAAACAGAGTTAGTAAGGGTGTGTACGACATGTTCCACTGTCTGTCTTCGCTTTCCGATGAGGGCGTGCGTCTGGGACGACCAGTGTCACAAGTTATTGTTAACCATCTTAACGAAACACTGGGTCATTTCCAGTTGTACTTCCCTTCAAAATCCCATCTCTCAGAGAAGCAATGGGTACGAGATCCGTTTGACAATCCAGAGTTAATTGATCTTTCACTCGTTACGCAGGACACACTTTTGGAACTCTCGTGCGATGCAGGTCTACACTCAAGATTCGGTCGGTTTTCACTGTCAGAATTCTGGCTCTCGTGCTTTGAAGAATATCCCATCTAAGTGAGATGGCAGTCAAAACCATTTTGCCCTTCCATTCCACCTATCTGTCCGAAACAGCATTTTATCACCTCACTGCAACAAAGACAAAATATCGGAATAGGCTTGTCTCTGAAAACACACTTCGAGTGGCATTGTCACCATGTGTTCCTCGTTTCGATCAATTAGTTGCAAGAAAGCAGGCGCACCCATCTCATTAGAAATTCTAATTAAAAAAGCGCGGGATGGAATGGGTCATTAACGTAAAAATCAATATATATTTTAGTCTTAACATGTGTTGAACAGTTTTAAGTTGGGGCAGTGTTGCACCGTTAGCAGTTAATTTAACCCCCAAATAAAGGACAAAACAAAAAAAAAAGAAAAAACATGTGTTGATTCATAGGAATCAGTTTATATTTTATTTGGTGTTGGCATTGTTGGCAGTAATTTTATGTTCAGCCAAATCACTTCTGTCAACTTTCAATAAAATTGTATTTTGTTTATATAGCCCAATATCATAATAAGTAATATCTCATTTCATATGGAGCAGGTCTAAATGGCCTGTAATCATAAATCACATATAAATAATAATTAAGACTAATAATTAATATACAAATAATAATATGCAGGATATCTATCACCCTTACTGGGGCGTGGATGGTGGTGTTGGGGGTGCTTTTGGGGGGTGGGTGGGGTCGGAGTTGTGCTGGGTCATGTAAACCCAAGCTCTGACTTTACTGGGCCCCAGGACAAAGAAGTTTGAGAAAGGCTGAGCTAGGCAACTGCAAGGACATTTCATCAACAATGTGGTGGAATAATTTTTCTGTAATTAGCGCCCCTGCTGCTAATGTTCACGATGCACAGCTACTCCTGACTCGCTGCTGTTCTGTAGGCTAATCTTAGTTACATAACGTAGGCCTAAACAATTTCAACGATGTCTATCTAAAACATAATCTTATTTTACAGCTTGTAGTCACGGCAAACCTTTTAGTTGGCAAACTTTTGAATGTAACGACGAGTCAGCGACTGGTTAACAGGCTTTTTTGGATTAGGTGACGTGACGTGACCTTTTGCATAGATGTGCGCAGCGCGCAACAACGCTCTCCGGCCCAATAACAACCACTTTCTCGTCAATATAAGCAGCAGTCAGAGCTGTGCATTACGTTAACTTGTAATAACTTTTTCAAAATTTTGGTTGATGTCTGAATAGTACTGTCTTCTTGTGTGCTCTAAGGTTGTTAGCTGGCATAGTTCGTAGTGTTCTGTTTAAATTAGTGGTTCCAGCACAACCCACTTGCACACATATTTCTATTCGCACCGAATAATTTTTAAGTAGCATACAGTATGCTACCGAAAGTGTAGTGTACAGCGCTGCAATTCATCATTTCAGGTCATTGTACCGTTCCTACATTCTAAATGTCTGAACTTTACATAAGGAACTTGAGTTGTTAGTTTTCTATGGAAGCCCATAAGGGACTTTATTCAAATGAAAATGTAAACTTTAAAATGCAAATGCAATTCCACAATAGCATTATCACTTTCCACATTTGTGTGTGTTATTTGAGACAACATGTAAATGAAAATGCAATCATACGATTTGCATTTTTAAAGGCTCCAAAGGGCATTCTGTGTCAATATTAAAATTCAAATGCAAAAGCTGTTTGACATTACATTTTCAAAGTCCTACCTCGCCATACTGCGGACAATATTCAAATGTTAATTCAAACTTGAAAATTAAAATGCAATATTAAAAATGTATCCTCATTTTCCATTTGTGCAAGCATTATTTATCTCAGAATTAAAATTAAAATGCAGTTGTCAAACAATATGAAAATTAAAAGGAAATCGCATTTGCCATTGCATTTTCAAAGACTTCATCTTCAGTACAACGCTGTGCAGTGGACAAAATTCAAATGCAATACGCAAATCAGCGCTAGGAGTCTATTCCATTTGCATTTTCAAGTCACCACGCTCACTTTGGGACAGAACATGAACATTCAAATGCAGTCTGTCAGTCCTCTCATCAAGGCAGGTCTTTAGTTTGGACCTCACTTCCTCTTTCAGTCACTCAGTATGGGGTAAGCTGTAGCTAGCGGTGCGTCCGGTGCGCCGGGAGATAACCACTTTGACTGTGTTTTAATTAGGCAACCTAATTTTGTCATTAACAGACGTTCGCGACAGAACAGAGAATTTATGTATTGCGGAGTAGGTCTACTCCATTTCTGGCACCGACGTGGACGTGTCTCCCGCACCAGCCAAGCCTATGCCGCAGAGATGAACACTCAGTGTGGCTAACTCTCGAAAGACAAATGAGCAACCTCACCTTAATAAAATTGCCCAAAACAAGCGCAACACTACCTATGGCCACATATTTATAATACAACATTATTAAAACTAGAGGTGTAAACGTTTATGAAAACATTAAAACCTTTTCCAGAAGAAATTTGCAGCGATTATAATGCACCTTCTAATTAAATAGCTTTTTCCAATCAAGTAGGACAATCCTGCCTTCATATTATCACCCATATCCCATATTGTGCTATAAGTTCATTTATTCAGTATGATTCTGATAATTAATATTGTGTAAACATGCACGTGAAAGTTGAAAATAATGCAGTTATGCCTAATCTATTAGCCCACAGCAAGTGTTCCACTATATGGCTGTCCTGCTTCTCTTCGTTTCAGCGCTGTCATTGTGAATTTTTAGAGAGAGATTTTAATAAATATACTTCTTTTAATAAATACAAAAACATAGAACTTGCAGCACAAAAATATGACTAAGTACTTGCGAAATAGCAGCTCCAACAACGAGTTGGTAAAAGGTTAATGAATCTAGTCACTAAACGAGGAAGTGACATCCTAACTAAAGACCCGCCTTGATGAGAGGACTGACAGATTGCATTTGAATTTTCATGTTGTGCCCCAAAGATAGCGTGGTGACATGTAAATGCAATAGACTCGTAGTGCTGATTCGCGTATTGCATTTGAATATTGTCCACTGCACAGCGTTGTACTGAATATGAAGTCTTTGAAAATGTAATGGCAAATGCGATTTCCATTTCATTTTCAAATTGTTAGACAACCGCATTTTAATTTTAATTGTGACATAAATTATGCTTGCACAAATGGAAAATGAGGATACATTTTTTATATTGTATTTTAATTTTCAAGTTTGAATTAACATTTGAATATTGTCCGCAGTATGGCGGGGTAGGACTTTGAACATGTAATGTCAAACAGCTTTTGCATTTGAATTTTAATATTGACACAGAATGCTCTTTGGAGCCCTTGAAAATGGGATGATTGCATTTTCATTTACATTTTGTCTCAAATAACACATACAAATGTGGAAAGTGATAATGCTATTGTGGAATTGCATTTGCATTTTCAAGTTTACATTTTCATTTGAATAAAGTCCCTTATGGGCTTCCATAGTTTTCCTTTTTCAATGTTGTGTTTTAAATTGGTATCACTAAAGAGGCACTGCTGAGTCTGCTGAGTTTGTCAATTAGCTCTACAAAATACAAAACTGAACGGACAAACGGGGGAAGGAGATTTCATTCGAAAGGGGAAGTGAATGTATTAAAGTAAATGCTGTTTGTCCTTCCCATGAACATCTGTAGGCCAACTTTGCAGTTATCTAAGCCAAACCATAACTAATTATGTGATGCGTCAGTATTGAAATTTCAAAGTCATATTCTTACATATTAGGTCGACTTTTGGCCGCCCGCTGTTTTGAAAATCGATTTCATTCTTGGGCCGACATGTCCGGCATAATATCGTTTAGTGCGCGTGTATATAACTAAGTGATCGGTTTGCGTGCTATATTTTTTATTATAATTTTTTATCTGTTTTTTCCCTTATTGAAATTAATATGGCATATTCCGCCATCTACCGTTGATGTTGTTCATTTGTATGTTGTTACGTTTGTATACTAACTGTCTTGGCTAGTACGCTGAACACCAGTTGCTAGAGAAATAACGATGGATCTAGCTAACCTAGGAGCTAATGCTAAAAGGTCCTTCACATTAACTGAAGTCAACGAATGTAGTCATCCTTATTGGTGTCCTGATTAGGTATTGAGGTTATACATTTGCATAATATCCCATGAGGTAGGGCCTATGAAATAAATTTTTGGGGGGCAACCGTGACTATGGCTAACTTTTTTGTTGCTATGGCGACGTTGTAAGGAGAGGACGCTGGCGCTGTTTGCCACTTTTCCTGCAGCAAATCGTCAAGTTTATCATCAAAGTCTAATTTTGTTTTGTTTAATTTTATGCTGGTTAAATTAGTATTAATATGTTTTCATTTAGGCTCAAACTGTTTTTATTTTCGTTGGCTATTTTAACAATAACGGTCAATTGGTTTCCTCAACAAGCTAATCGTGAATCACCGGTTGACAAGGACTTGTTGTGGTTGCTAGGCTAAAAGGCTAGGACGATTTGCTCGTCTATGCTTACCGGCCGGTAACTGCAGCTAGAGCTCGCATTATCTCTGCCTGGCATAGCACTGGAATATTCCATCACACAACTTTGCAATTTTAATAATCATGACACTCAGACCTGCACTTCAGTTATAAGGGAACTTGGATTGCTTCGCCGACCAAGCAACATACACAGAGGTTCCGGACGAATGTTCTCAGTTCTTGTGTGAAATGCACTATACAAAATTATTATTATTTTTACTTCAGAATTGGGCAAATGCCAAGCTTACTGAAAACGTAAGTAGCTGAATTGAAATCACCTGACGAGTTCTTTTAATACGTTTCCCTATTTCCTCATGCAAAAATCGACTCGAAAGCCACATTTCAAAGCAGACATAAAGCAAAAATATTCCGGGGAAGCATCCCATGGAGTTCTGTAATGGATCATTTCAATCTATGACAGAAAATAACCAATTAATGAGAGGGAGAAACCGTGCAATGATCAAGTACAATTTTATTGATGACTACAGAATCTGATTCAGAATCTGTACACAGAGAAATTACTACAATCAGATCAGTCTAACAACATAGCAAGTTCTGATTAGTTGACAAGATTGAAACGAGTAGATTGGTTTAGTATAAACAATCATCCTATTGCTCAAGGTGGAGGGAAGTGAACGTAATCAGCATTAATAAGGACACGAACATAGGACACGTAGACAATTTTATGTTATGTCTGAGACACAAAACTTTAGCCTTCAGTGTCTCCAAAAGGCACATACTGTCTCTTTCGTGACCTGGTTTTCACTCTGACCCTTCCCTCACATTGGAACACCAACTTAGGCTTGAACATCTGTGAGGATGCCAAAATTTCCCTTACAGTTCCCAGAATAATGCTTTAGAAGTAATCCCCTGTATTCAACATGAACAGACACCCTTGTCGGACACACTGATGTCAGTGGACGCACTTTTGCATTGGCAGCACCGCTGCTGTGACAAAATCCTAGGGGAAATACTATACACATTTTTCACATCAAATTCTCAGATAGAGAATTAATTAACTTTTTTACCTTTACAATACTCACTAAATGTTTACAACTGGGTAGGTGAGCCGCTCGCCCAAGACACTTTTCAAGAACCTCTGTCAACAATCAGGGTCTGTAGACCCAGTCCACTTGTGCTGCTGGGCAGGTTCTGCATGTTAAGGCGGTCAGTCCAATCACTACGACGAGATTTTATTTTCATGTTTGATTTACTTATTTTCAAAATATGTACTAACCAATCAAATTTGTCTTTGTCAATTGCGGTTGACGCACCCACTCTGTATCTGCTGTTTGAAAAAAACACGTTTTTTTAACTGAGGCATGTACTATTAATGCAGTTTTTGATAACCAATTATGATATCTTTTGATTTGCACATTGTGTAAGTGTAAGCCTATCACTGATATGACAAGCCGGGTTTTGCAATTTTCATGTCTTTTTTTGTGTGCAATTATATAATCGTTTGGGCTTTTTTGCCTTGTGTGAGGTTCTTTGTGCAATATAAATCATGTTTACAATTTTGTTGTTCAACTAAATCAGTAGCAAAATGTATGCAGTGGGAAGCTCTCGCTTTTATTAGTAACATGATGTGCATCAACTCATTATAGATGTGTATTTTGGTGGCACTACATTGATCTAAAGCCCATACTTTTGTTGTGATGGCTGTCCAGCGTTTTTGGCTACATCATGTTGGATTACGTTAATTCGCTAATGTGGGAAAACACGGTAAAGAGGCAGGAGGCAGTACTGGGTCTCTCGTAGTTTAGTTTGCGGTGCTGTGGTTGTAATCATACATACACATACGGTATAGTTTGTGTGAGACTTGGCTCCCCTCAGTGTCAGTTGGAAACGGCTTTTCTTCTTAACTCTAAGTTACAATATAACACAATATGATAGCCAATTTGACACAATAAAGTTCAATTGCAATTGATAGGCTGTAACATAAAATCTCAAAAGTTACGACACTTCGATCACTTGACGCACAAAAGAATCCTAGAATATCTTGTAACTTGGAGAAACCTCTAGCCTTCTTTGCAAATTTGAATTTAGTGGCGCTAATCATTCCATCCAGGCCTAGTTGGCATCTTGTGTAACGTATAGAATATATCACATTATGTTGTCCAAAGATGCATTCTGATGCGAGTTCGTAGTTATTGCTGACGCAAAGTATTATGGGTCGGGTCAAAGGTCACGGGCGATAAACAAACCCACCTGCGCTATTGTTTTCATTGCATCTGAGTTTGAAAACGCTTTATTTTTGCAATTATGCCAAATATGTCCGGTGAGAAGACTTTTGAAGAGATACATACTTGGAATGTCGATGCTTTGAAGGCATTGTTGAGGAAAAAGGGGCAGGAGAAAAAAACAAGAATTAGGTGCACTAGTCTACTCAGCATGTGTGATGAAAGTTTCTATCAAGCCAGCAGCAGTGCAAGAAAAAAATTAGAAGGGAAACCAAGATGCTGCCGATGGTTTCACTGGAACTGTGTTGGTATTTTAGCAGGGATAGATGACACATGGCTCTGTGATGATTGCCTCAATTAAATTCAGCCAAACATAGGCAGAGAAAATAAATTCTAGTCACTGAAACTATAACAGCAATACTGTAACCAATAATATTGACCAGTCTGTTTCAGAGAAAATCATACATTTTACTTATAATTAAAATAACTTTTTTAGATTTTTTATTTCAGGTAATAACACAATAATACAATCAGAATTCATATCACAATTTGGTGCCTGCAATGCAGAATCAAACAACCAGCAGCAATTTTGGGGTTACAATCAAATGAAATTAAACAAATTGCATAATATAATGTGCCCTGAGCCTTGAAGTACTAGTATGTGGTTCTAGAACAGTTTTATTTTACAAGCGGTGGCAGTAAATTACACAGAGCCGCACACACAACGAAGATATTACTATTGGAAGCATGTTAGTAGGGAGAGGGTTTTTAAGGATTCTAAACCACTTGATCCTGTTGAGAGCCCTCTCTATGGAGGACCAAAGCTGCCAAAATTAAAAATAAATACATAAATAAATGACTCAAAAATAAATAAAAGGCCATGGATTATATATTCCTTTGTATTAATTCCCCTATTTAGATTTCTTTATTGCTTTTTACATCTCCTTTTACATTTGCTTGGCATTTCCCCTCCTATACTTCCAATTAAATTTTTTTACTTCTGTATATTCTTTATACATTTCTTCAGAAGTTACATTTATTTTTGAGATTTTCTTTTACATTTCCGTATGCAGTTCTTTTTCATTATGCAAATTAGTAGGCGGTGCTTTCATTTTCAGTCTTAGCAATCAAACTAAGAAAGTAGACAGGTTAAACAACACGCACACCCTTTTAGACAAACTGACAGTTTATTAATTTGTCTTTATTCATGAACGTTTACTAATCTTGTCAACATGTGTGCCTGTATATAACGAAAAGTGAAACACACTGTCAGAGTCTCCGCATGATAAAGCTAATAGTCCTCACTGACAGTATTATTTAAAGCTAGATCAGCTTAACACCTCAGTTCAGCAGCGATCTCGTGACTGGAGGTAGCCATTTCTGCTCACGGACACCGGTGTGGGGGAAAGGCATGTATTGTCAATCCATGCACTCTGATGTCGCTCAACCAGTAGGCGAGAAGTTGACCCTGTGACACATTTTAATTGACAACCCCATCATTTGCATAATGAAGAATAAATGCATACAGAAGTGTAAAAGGAAATCCCAAAAGGAAATGTATAAAGCAACTTCTAAAGAAATGTATAAAGAAAATAATACAGAAGTAAATATATATATATTTATATATAGGAGGGGAAATGCAAAGCAAATGTAAAAGGAAATCAAAAAAGCAATAAAGAAATGTGAGTAGGAAAGTAAATAAGTAGAGGAATTATACAAAGGAAAACACAATTCAGGGCCTTTTTATTTATTTTTGAGTCATTTATTTATTTATGTATTTATTTTTAATTTTGGCAGCTTTCGTCATACCTCTCAACATGGATTCTTCCATTTGTAATTTTTTTGGTACATATCAGATTTCCTGTGGTCATTTGTTCCATTTCTTGGCTAGGAGGAAGCATCACAAGAATTGCTTGTTTGAGAATTAGGTCTTCCTTTATAGTGAAACCTCTATCGACCATTAAAGTATCACCAGGATCGATTAAATTAAAGAAACCAGACTCCTGAGTTATCTTTCTGTCCGAGTCCCTGCCCACCCTACCCCTTGGATAGAAATGAAATGGCACCTTTAGGAGTGATACCGATCAGATTTTTGACAGTGCTTCTTGTAATAGGACCATGTTAATGCCCGGATATGAAGATTTCTTGGTCTTTCTATATAGGTTTCTGAACAGCCAAGAGTACATCTAAGGTTGGGATAGTCCTTTTGTATGGAAGGGGGCATGTGCTTCTTAATTGAAGACTTATATTGCCAATAAATGAGTGGCCGAAGTTCAACAGCCAAGAACTTAATCCAGGTGTTGAATACACTTGAACAGACAAGCTCACACTAAAAAGATGAGCCAGAAACTGTAAGGTCACGTCCATTCTGAGTTTCATCAAAACTAGCACAAACTCATCCTTCAGTGACAACTTTCTCTGTGGACCACACATTTTTGAGCTTTTTTGATTTGCAAACTTGCATGACACTTTAGTTGACACAATCTTTTTTACTACCAAGCCAGTACCTCATTTTGGAAGCCCCTGGTCGAAAATAAGTGAATAGATCACTTAAAAGTTGCAGATAACTGATGCCTGTAAATTACTTAGTGAGTCTGTAATTTTTTAAATGTTTTGCTGAAAATGTGTGGTTTTTTTTGTTTCTTTTAAATTGTTGAAGGTTTATATTGTCCTGTTCTAATATTTGAATCCTTTGCTGCAGATCTCTAATTAAAATATATTTTTCATTACAACACAGACAGTTTTTATGATCACCAACTGTTTTTGAATAGTTGTGGTCGTTGATCGAAAGAATAGTCAATAATGTTCTCAATGTTACTTTGAGTGTCCTCAACTGAACATGCAGACACCATCTCAACCTCGAAACTCTCATTCCCTGCTACACTAGTCGATGCTTGTTGCCTCACAGGAGTCGAACGACGAACCTTGGGCGGTTTTCGTGCCTTTGGGGTCTTTCTAGAATGGCCCAAACTCAGAGTTGGTGCTGGGTTTGCAGAAGTCGGTTTTCCTTCAAGAATATGTTTTGAACAAACCCTATCATTGGCTGTTGGTAACCCAGTTATGGCATCCTTCCTATTCATTGCCTGAGCCTACCTGAAGCGCGTTGCTAGATCCTTCCGTTCTGTAGGGAACGGAAAGAGTACAAAAGGTGGGGTCCAAACACATCTTGAAGTTCCAAACTTGCAGTTATGTTCTTGGCAGTCTTGCTTCTTCCATCTCTCTAAATTGTACGTACTGTTTTCACAGCCAACAACTGCACACAGTTTCATGGCAGGACCTAAAAAATATAAAGATGCACCGTTACGGTATGAGTAACAAAGTTTTGATACAGGCCATATGTATCGGGCAGATCTAAATGAAATGCGTAGTACGATATATAACACTTATTGAAGAACAAGCGCTATTTTTTTATTGTTTCTTTCTTGGTTTTAAGATTAAAGTACTTTTTTATTGCCTGACGTGTTTTTAGGAAAGCTCATAGACCACTTGAAATGATTCAAGGAATTCACTTTTTGGGGTGGAAATTCGTGAAGAAACATTGCCGTACAGAACGAAGCTCTTTGTTTATCACTCGTGACCTGTGACCCAGGAAATTTGCGCATTCAAGATGGTACCTATGAAAAGGCTTATTAAATAGTTTAGTCCAATATGATCACATACGTTTATATTATACATTATGATTCTGGTAATTAAATAGGATAACATTTAATATAATAATGATAAATGTAGTTGACAGGTTTGACTTGTCAATCAAGATAAAAGCAAATAAAGGAACACATTTCCAAAATTTTTTTTCATCGATTAATTGACGGGAAGGGTGGGGGCGATCTGCATGTTATCTCACAGTACACAGAGTGCACTCTACCTGGTCGCCTAAATGATTTATCAACATAAAATTGCTATTTGCAGCATATTCAATGATTTTTTTAAATATTTTATTGGGCTACAGAAATAACAGACTCAGAGTCAACCAGTGTGCACCTGCCCAAATTCATATGATATCCAAAAATAGTAGCCTACTTTATCAACTGGTGATCCCAGCACAAGAGCTATAGAGGAACATATAAAATAATTTTACGATAATTGTCTTAAAAATAATCCTGAGATGCTACTTAACCTATTAATTACTGGCTTACACATTTGTAGAGCACAATTATGTTAATTCAAAATCAGTTTTCTAACACAAAAATCAGATACATCAGGTCTGCATGCCATGTCCCTCCTGCCTCAAATAATAGATTAAGAAGCGCTTTTCTAATTAGTGTTTCCTCTAGGATTTTTTTAATCGGCATGGAAAGATTTTGGTTTTACCTGGGTGGTACGTGTGTGCCGCCAGCTTTGTGACTATCAATAGATAATTAGATAATAAAAAATAAGAAATAAAGTGACACTGAAAGTGACTGCAAAACCAACTATTGGCACATACTAAGTTTACTATTTATTTATTCATACATAATGCCTCTCTGACCCACTACTTACAGAGGGCACAGTATATTAGCCAGTGAAAAGGTTTGTACCCAGAGAGCCGTTGACGGTCAAATTTCTATCTTTTTGTCAAAGTATTCAATTCAATGGATTTTTTATTTTTTTGCAGCATTCTGAAGAGCCCTATAAGGCGCAGTAACTGAAAATAAACGTTGCCGCAAAACTAGACACTGTGCCAGTATGCTCAGTGACTGTCAGGAAGGTTTTTCCTGGCTTAAAATGAGACAGAGGTGGTATGATCCTGAGGGTTCAGGGGCCTCATTGTAAACATGTAGGCCTAATTAATTATTGTAAAGAGAATTAGGCTTCTTGTGCGTTTTGACCACAGTATGACCACATAGCTTTTCATAATTTAAAAACCTCCAATTCCTGATCAGAACCTTTGTAATTAAGAATCATTGACCTTATTTGTTATTTACAGTGCATCCGGAAAGTATTCATACCCCTTCACTTTTTCCACATTTTAGTATGTTACAGCCTAATTCCAAAATGGATTAAATAAAAAAACATTCTCAGCATTCTAGATGCAATACTGCATAATGACCAAGTGAAAAACGTTTTTTTGAATTTTTTGCAAATGTATTAAAAAAATAAAAATAAATATATCACATGTACATAAGTATTCACACCCTTTGCTGTGACACTCAAAATTGAGCTCAGGGGCATCCCGTTTCCACTGATCATCCTTGAGATGTTTCTATAACTTGATTGGAGTCCAGCTGTGGTAAATTAAATTGATTGGACATGATTTGGAAAGGCACACACCTGTTTATATAAGGTCCCACAGTTGACAGTGCATGTCAGAGCACAAACCAAGTTATGAAGTCCAAGGAATTGTCTGTAGACCTCCGAGACAGGATTGTATCGAGGCACAGATCTGGGGAAGGGTACAAAAAATGTCTGCTGCATTGAAGGTCCCAACGAGCACAGTGGTCTCCATCATTCGCAAATGGAAGACGTTTGGAACCACCAGGACTCTTCCTAGAGCTGGCCGCCCGGCCAAACTGATCAATCGGGGGAGAAGGGCCTTGGTCAGGGAGGTGACCAAGAACCCGATGGTCACTCTGACAGAGCTCCAGTGTTCCTCTGTGGAGATGGGAGAACCTTCCAGAAGGACAACCATCTCTGCAGCACTCCACCAATCAGGCCTTTATGGTAGAGTGACCAGATGGAAGCCACTCCTCAGTAAAAGGCACATGATAGCCCGCATGGAGTTTGCCAAAAGGCACCTAAAGGACTCTCAGACCATGAGAAACAAAATTCTCTGGTCTGATGAAACCAAGATTGAACTCTTTGGCCTGAATGCTAAGAGTCATGTCTGGAGGAAACCAGGCACTGCTCATCACCTGGCCAATATCATCCCTACAGTGAAGCATGGTGGTGGCAGCATCATGCTGTGGGGGTGTTTTTCAGCAGCAGGAACTGGGAGACTAGTCAGGATCAAGGGAAAGATGAATGCAGCAATGTACAGAGAGATCCTTGATGAAAACCTGCTCCAGAGCGCTCTGGACCTCAGACTGGGGCGAAGGTTCACCTTCCAACAGGACAACGACCCTAAGCACACAGCCAAGATAACGAAGGAGTGGCTTCGGGACAAGTCTGTGAATGTCCTTGAGTGGCCCAGCCAGAGCCCAGACTTGAACCCGATTGAACATCTTTGGAGAGATCTGAAAATGGCTGTGCACCGACGCTCCGCATCCAACCTGATGGAGCTTGAGATGATCTGCAAAGAAGAATGGTAGAAACTGCCCCAAAAAAGGTGTGCCAAGCTTGTAGCATCATACTCAAGAAGACTTGAGGCTGTAATTGCTGCCAAAGGTGCTTCAACAAGTATTGAGTAAAGGGTGTGAATACTTATGTACATGTGATATTTAATTTTTTTATTTTTAACACATTTGCAAAAAATTCAAAAAAACCTTTTTCATTTGTCATTATGCGGTATTGTGTGTGGAATGTTGAGATTTTTTTTTTATTTAATACATTTTGGAATTAGGCTGTAACATAATAAAATGTGGATAAAGTGAAGGGGTATGAATACTTTCTGGATGCACTGTGTATACTGTATATATATATATATATATATATATATATATATATATATATATATATATATATACACTGTATATACAGTACTGTGCATAAGTTTTAGGCAGGGGATGCTGTTTTTAAGACAAAGGGTGGTCACACCAAATGTTGAT
The DNA here is from genome assembly GCA_026901105.3 of Galaxias olidus. Classification (NCBI taxonomy): domain Eukaryota; kingdom Metazoa; phylum Chordata; class Actinopteri; order Galaxiiformes; family Galaxiidae; genus Galaxias; species Galaxias olidus. Next base: position 94,448 of record JAPMUY010001675.1, on the reverse strand, counting down.
TTGATACAGATTTGCTTTTCCCTCACTTTGTATTTTATGAATTGATAAAAAAAAAGAAACAATTAACATTTATCCATTCATGTGTTGTTTTTTTCTAACTTTAAAGACATCACACCTGCCTAAAACCTTTGCACAGTACCGTATTTAGATATTTTTTCCCCCTAACTTAAAGACTTCACATTCACACCTGCCTAAAACTTTTGCACAGTACTTACTGTATGTGCTTTTTTGGCCTAAATTTTTTTAAATCATTGTATTCCCAACATTATAAACCGATAGTATTAATAAAAAATAAAAAATGTTGTTGAACGCTAGATTAACAAAACGTTTATTATCCATCAGGGTACAGTAGTCGGGCATAAACAGAAACCTCATACAGTTAGCATTATTCTGTTATTATATTCTTTAATCAAGTCATTTTATTTATTATAAATAAAGTGATAAAACATCATGCCCTTTTGGTACATGGATAATTGTCGGCTTTCCCTTGCTTTGTGAACTAATACGGCTTCAAAGCATCTCAAGAAGTCAATGATAATTATTTTCATACGGATTTAGAATGATGTTGAGGCAATTTCAGTGCTATATTGTGTTGGATAGCCAGGGGGAGAAAAAAGGCCTAATAAAAGCTCAGTCTTTGAAAGATTGATTTGAAGGGGACGATCCTCCAGACTGACCAGGGTTTTTCCTGCATAGAGAATTACGAGGCGAATTTCATCGAATTTCATGCCGCCTCCAGCTCTTGTCAAAACTGACGAGTGTCTTCACGGAAAACACTATTTTCTAACAAACGTTGTACTTGGTAGATTTTTATAATTTGTAACTGCAATTATGGAATTACGCCAATGGCGATGTGGTAGCACTGTATCGTAACCAGCACAGTGTAGTACACCGGGAAGTCACTGCCAAAACGGCAAAAGACTCACTTCCACCAAACGCTGTCTGTTAGTGATGGGCGATACCATAGATTTCTTTTTCGATCCGATAACAAGCGAAATTATGTCAAGAATCCTGATACCGATACTTTTGAAATATTTCTTGTGTATGTAAAAAGGGGGATATCTTTGATTTCTACCATTAAAATAAACTGCCAAATTAATCTTTGCTTTCTGTTTAACCCTCTGGGACCTAGGGTCTTTTATTGCCATTTTTGATATCTTTATAGTTTAATCAATATTGCAGTCATTTCTGGTAGTACAGTGAAGTAACACATAACCCCAGATTCAGTATAGTTGAGGCTAATCAGGTGTGACACTCAAACCACATTTTTGGACTTTAGAAAATGACATAATAACCATCCATCCATCTATCCATTAGCTTTTACCGCTTATCCTGTACAGGGTCGCGGGGGGGCTGGAGCCTATCCCAGCGGACACAGGGCGAGAGGCAGGGTACACCCTGGACAGGTCGCCAGTCTATCACAGGGCCGACACACACGGACAGACAACAACTCACATTCACACCTACGGGCAATTAAGAGATCACCAATTAACCTGCATGTTTTTGGACTGTGGGAGGAAACCGGAGTACCCGGAGGAAACCCACACAAACACGGGGAGAACATGCAAACTCCACACAGAAAGGCCCTTGGGTCAGGTGGGGATTGAACCCAGGACCTTCTTGCTGTGAGGCAACAGTGCTAACCACCGCCCGGTATTATTACATAATAATAATACATATAAAAAAACAAAACACGGCCATTGAATTTCTTCAGTTTTATTAGCAAAACACTGCAAAAAAGCATGAAAGTAAAGTTTAAATTCAGTTATGATGTTGCAACTGGTGTTTGGCATCAATGGGCAGCTGAATGAAGTTCATGTTATTGGAGCTATCGCGGTTAATGACAAACCCCACCTGACCCCGGGGCCTTTCTGTGTGGAGTTTGCATGTTCTCCTCATGTTTGTGTGGGTTTCCTCCGGGTACTCCGGTTTCCTCCCACCATCAAAAAACATGCTCCATCGTCCTACCAGCACCCTGACCAGTCACTGCCAATTCGACTATAGTCGCTTTGTGTCCTATGTGTGTGAGCAAGTCTGTCATAATATGTTGGCTGAGAAAGTCTTCCGCAAATTGGCTGCTGTGGTATCACTCAGACTGAGTGTTGTGTTTGATAGCTGTCGGTCCATTCGTTGTTCGTTCTGTGTAATTAATTGGCAACCAATTTGTGTAAAGCGATTTGAGTCTTGAGAAAGGTTCTAAAAATGAAATAAAATGAATTATTATTTTAATGAACCGCAAATTTACGTTATCGTACATTCCAAAGGTTTTTCAAATGTTTGAAAACAATGTCCTCCATCACCTTATAGCTAACCGATGATCTCAAAGGGGAGAGAATAAACTTCAAAGAAGAAATGCGTGTTATGAAGACTGGCAGAGCACTGATAAATATGGAGGTAAATTTGTGGCTTTACTTTTGCATGTGTAGAAAAAGGTTTGCAAATATTTTGTGTTTGCAAAAAGTAATGCGGGTTGTGTCTTTAATTTTGCGTCCATAAATTTTTTTCAACTTATTTATGTTTGCCAAAGGGTTGGCATTTTTCTTACGAAAAAAGTACGACAAATTGTCTCACCAAGTTACAAATCTTCGGTCTGCCTTTGCAAATCTTCATTCTGCAAGTGCAAATCTTAATTTTACAAGTTCAAATCTTTTTTTCTGCAAATGCAAATCTTCACTCAACACGCTCAAAATTTGTCAACTATGTGACTTAAATATTTGAGCACGGATTGGCCAATTATTGACATTTAGTCGTACCTAAGAAAAATGTTAAACATAAATAAGTTTAATATTTTTTTTACCAACGCAAAATTAAAGACAAACCGCATTACTTTTTGCAAACTAAATATTTGCAAATCTTTTTTACAGATAAAAAAATTCAAATCCACTAATTTACCTCCATAGATAAAGCCATGCTATTCCTACTTCAAAACGCTCGCGCTGCGCTTGAGACGGGGTGCTCTTGAATTTGAGTCCAAGAGAAAGGTGATAGAAATGTGAGGACGGCGAGGAGATGTTTTGGCAACTGAAACATTTCAGGGAACCAATAAAAACTTTATTAGCCGGTTATGTGGGTTTCTAATTGACGTTTGCGTTCTGGAACAGAAAAACTCATGTTTTCGATTCTGTTTTCATTCATATCTTTTTAAGGTAATTTCCGTTAGTCGTTTCTGTTCCTTGAAACGTTTTCAAACTCTGATGTACAGTACCAGTCAAAAGTTTGGACACAAGTAAATGGAAAAGTGTGTTCAAACGTTTGACTGGTACTGTACTTCGTGTTGTGATACCTCTGTACTAGTTATATATGGTCATGATGACCATAACTATGACAGACTCTACTGTAAAATGCTGTTTCAGAAATGAGTAGTTGTGTCTGCGGTCCGTTTCATGGGCGGCTCCGTTGCCTGGGACACGAGTGTCAGCCTCACGTGAGTGGAACATAATAGTAAACTGTATTTTTTTTTAATGTAATAAATGGAATCAGATCGCAGTGTGATTTTGGAATATGATAATTATACTGTCAGATTGTTATTTAATACTTATAGACTTGTGAATTGTTTGGTATAATTTATTCCCTACCTCAGAAATAACAAGTATTTCGTAGTTTCTGTCGCAGAAATATTGAAAGGAAACTATTAGAGTTTCAAATTAAACTATTAAATTGAACAGTTTGTGGCCTCGTCTTTTGGTTGAAATTCACCGCGTCTTCTTATCCCGTTTATGTTTTGTGTGCCATTAAGAAACATTTGTTTGAGTAACATCATCCCATTATTGCTAGGAGACGCTAGTTACTTACATCGAACTATGAAAGGTTACTTGTTGTTAGAGCCAAAGACGTCACTCTGCCTGATTGAATTGATTATGATAAGTGTATGGGACAAACGCGTTTTCAGTTTTTTAGTTTTTTTTAAATCAACTGATTAAACAGTGAAATACTCAGAATTTGTGTTACTAAACGTTTATTAATAAAAACAATTCATAAATTTTCAGTTTTTCTAAGTTTTTGAGCTTTGAAAAACTCTCTGCCTTTACAGTTATATGGTCGTTTACCTAAATTAAGGCTACAATATTTAAAACGTGTACTCTGAAAACCTCGAATGAGCGATTGAAGTAAAGTACATGACAAGTATTTTATATCTTTTTTTTTTTTTTACTGATTGGTTAGTCCCCTTAAGGTAATGTCCGGACAGGTGTTTACTTCAAAATGAATCAAAGTTTGACTGTCAAAAATAATGGGAACAGTGAGGCAATTTCATTTGAAGACTGGACTTTTTTTCGCCCGTTTGAGAAAGAAAATAGAGCATTACGATCAAGCCCAGCGTTGACCACCAGGCAGAGGCGAGTTTTGAAATGACAAAAGTATGTTACTAACAATAGAAATATGGAAAGCTGGAATTATCAGTGATTATGGATATATTCTTAAACCAGTCCATCAATCGTTTGATATTAAATAAATAAATATATATATTTTTATTTAACTACTCAAAGTTGAGGATTTTTTCATATAACAACAAAACCTACTTTCTTTGGAAGCTAACTGCAAATTAGCAAGAGATCTATAGATATAAACACTTCTATTTTGTGAAACTGTGTATTACTCTGGAATGACTTTAAAGACTCAGATCAACAAAAACGTTATATTTGTGTTCATTTAAACAGTTTCAAAACGCTACACAGCACGATTTTCTTCACCGCTCCGTGATTGTACTCTCATTTGTTTACGTTGTTGCTGTTACGGTTGTCTAGCCTACTATTAAATTATTGAGGCGTATTCGCAATGTTAACTTCAAACCGAAGAGGACGAGCTGCTCAACTATAAAACAAGCTAAAACAAAGTCCAGTGTGGGAAATTTCACACTCAAAAACGATGAAACCAGTGCATTGCCACTACAGTGATGCTGTTCTGACTAACTTCGCTTGAAGTTAATACTGGCGATATCAATTCCATCAGAATGGGTAATTTCAGGAGCTAGTCTTATTCTAAACGAGCTGCGCACACGACTCACCCCTGACCTCGCGGGTTATAGATTCGACCCCTGGATTCGCGGGTTATGAGGATCCTTTTTTATTCAAAAATTGCAGCTAGCATTATAAGCCTCAGCACTTTGAGAGGAATTATCTCTTAATGTTGTTTTCAACTGTAAGCGTGACATTACAATTTTTGCTAATGTTTAAATAAAGCTTTGTGGGAAAAATCAGGCGTAAATTCATGCTGCATGTTTAACTTTTTTGTTAACAAACGATTATTGTCCATTAACCTGAGCGACTGATCGATAATGGAAATTCTTGAAAATTTGCAACCCTAATGCTGTCACATCCTCTGCGCAGATCCAAAGTCTTACATTGACAGCCTCCTGTCATCGATGTTTTGCTTTGGTCTGGCTTTACTCTAGACTGATTGGTTATTGAAACTCTCAACTTAATTGCCATGCAAAACAAAAGGAAGGGCTCATTACTCACATTACATTAGTGATTATCAAATGACTAGGCCAAAACATGAAATTGCCAAAGTATTTGATACCTAGCAATACTCTTACCTTTAGATGTAGTGAGACTGAAGTAAATGTAAATAGAAATAATAATTTAGATCCCTTAGATAAGTTAATACTCCCTAATACATTTAGTAATTGAGATAATACGGTAGATCCAACGTAAATTAAATGCATTGGAATAATTACACTTATTTGAAACACGGTCCATGGTCCTAAAATAACATTAGTAAACCTTTCAAAAGGATTCTATCTATAAACCTAGACCTAGAGTAATAGTTGCAATTATTTTTCCAAGAAGCCACAGTTGCATTAAGCAGGTAGATAATAATATATATCCCACAATGCCTTGCTGCAATTGCTCATGCATGCCGATTGCAGCAAGTCATTGTGGGATATTAGTTATTGTTTAGCTGTTTAATGCAACTGTGGTCTATATTAATGTGTGAGGTTTGGATTTATAAATAGAATCTTTTGGAAAGGTTTACACATTTTTTTAAGCAACCTGGACAGTGCACCATGTTTGGCTGAAACATAGAGTTGAGACTAACCCTCCCAAGTTGTTAAGCTCTGGTTCCCGGGCCCTGTAAGAAACACAGGTGGAATTGGAACTTGGTGCTCAATACTTGGTATTGCGCTCTTGTGAAAGGTCCGCGTACCTTGTGAGTAAGTATTGATCGACACTGTGTAAAACGTATTATTCATATTTTAAAACTGCCAAATCCAACAATACAAAGCTGTGTCAGAATGAACAGAACAGATGGGCTGATACACGTAGGCTATTTAAACCAGTGGTTCTCAACCTTTTTGAGTCGCAACCCCCCAGAACAATCATGTTGGTGTTCGCGACCCCCTCGCGGCTTTGCGGAAGATGAAACAATAGAGCATTATAAAAAAATATTTGCTTCCTTTGAGCCATCTCTCCATAGTTCCATGTGATTGGATACAAGCAATTATGGCACAGTGCACCAAAATTATTTTGTTTGTGCGTGCCGCATGTGTCCAATTTAAACTCAAGTGCAGGCGCACTTTGGCTCATACACACAATAAAATCGAGTAAAATTTAAAAAATATATAATTTTTTTAATTTATATTTTTCACACAACTATCTGGCGACCAGCAGAAATTATCTTGCGACCCCCGCGGGGGTCCCGACCCCCAGGTTGAGAACCACTGATTTAAACAGGTGGCAGCACAGTTTCATTAAGATTATTTAAAATGTATTTCAGTGGTAAAATTATCAGTATTGAACAAGCAAGTTTGGGTCATGACCGAAAGAACGAGATCGCGGATACAAGCGGCGGAAATGAGTTTCCTCCGGAGGGTGGCTGGCATCTCCCTTAGGGATAGGGTGAGAAGTTCACCCATTCGTGAGGGACTCGGAGTAGAGCCGCTGCTTCTTTGCGTAGAAAGGAGCCAGTTGAGGTGGTTCGGGCATCTAGTAAGGATGCCACCTGGCCGCCTCCCCTAGGGAGGTGTTCCAGGCACGTCCAGCTGGGCGGAGGCCGCGGGCAGACCTAGGACCAGGTGGAGGGATTATATCTCCACACTGGCCTGGGAACGCCTTGGAATCCCCCAGTCAGAGCTGGTTAATGTGGCCCGGGAAAGGGAAGTTTGGGATGCCCTGCTTGAACTGCTACCTCCGCGACCCGACCCCGGACAAAACGGATGACGATGATGATGATGATGATGAACAAGCATTAACACTTAAGACAATAGACTACTGCTGATTTTATGTCTGCAGCACTGTCCACTTGTGGTACGATTGCCATGCCTTAAAACGAAGGTTGAGCTAACACGAGAACGTAGGGGAGACTAGGGACGGTTGCAACACTTTTTGCATTTCTCTGTTACTCTGAGACTAATTGACAGACCAGCCAAACTTGTATATATTAAACTTATATCTGTCTTCTAATTACCCATACAATTGAAAGATGTCTATATATGACATGTAGGTCGCAATATTTATATGAGTGGAAGAAGTCAGATGTTGCAACTGGCCCCAAGTGGGCATTTACACTTGTGTTCAGTTCAGCGCTGTCCACCAACACACGAGGACGTAGTAGTGCTGCAGCGGTTATTTTAGGGGGCTGGCTACCCGCACTGCCTGGTCACGGATGGTGGAAACGCAATCACATCCGCATTTTCTTGTGGAAATGCATTTCTAGTTATTATTATTATTATTATTATTATTCCCCCAGATTCTGTACTTCCCATGGTTAAAAATTCACCAAATTTGGCACAGATGTCCAGGTCCGCTCAAAACTACACCCCATGCCATGCTGCCTCATTGTACCTGTTGGTGGCACTAAAGCAGTAGTTCAAAGTGTTAAAAAAGTTACTAGGGTTACAGCTCTGAAATCTTCAGAACTTGTCCATTGCATTGAGAGGAAACCTTCATATACTGGCACCCATTAGAAATTATGAAGTCCATAACTCTGTTGTTTTTTTAAACTGGTGGTCTCCCCAAAGTGTGTAAGTCCAAAACCACAAGTCCAAATCACATAAAAATTTCAGGATATCACCTTCCGACTCTCAACATTAACTGTCCATAATGTCTTGTTGATATCTTTAAAACTGAGTCAATAAGTATGAGTTTTGTAGTTTTTTTGTTTGGATTTGACACTTGAACTATTTGAAACAACTCCTCCGAGACCGCAAGACCAAATTACCTAAAAATTGCTGTATATCATCCTCTGATGGTCTACTTTCAACTCAAAACCCAGCTTGTCGATACATTCATAATTGAGCTCACAGTACATCAACATGTATTACTGTAAACACTACTGTACATTCACATACATTTAAATTCCAAGACTGACGCAGTGAAGTTTGTAAAATCTCAAATCTTTCTTGAAAACTTATTTTTTTAAATAAATATCTGAGTAGTTTTTTGGGTGGATTTGACACTTTGACACTTGAACTATTTGAAACTGTGGAAGCCTGTAAGGGACTTTATTCAAATGACAATGTAAACTTTAAAATGCAAATGCAATTCCACAATAGCATTATCACTTTCCACATTTGTATGTGTTATTTGAGACAAAATGAAAATGCAATCATCCCATTTGCATTTCCAAAGGCTCCAATGGGCATTCTGTGTCAATATTCAAATTCAAATGCAAAAGCTGTTAAACATTACATTTTCAAAGTCCTACCCCGCCATACTGTGGACAATATTCAAATGATAATTCAAACTTTAAAATTAAAATGCAAAATCAAAAATGTATCCTCATTTTCCATTTGTGCAAGCATAATTTATGTCACAATTAAAATTAAAATGCAGTTGTCTAACAATTTGAAAATGAAATGGAAATCGCATTTACCATTCAATTTTCAAAGACTTCATCTTCAGTACTACGCTGTGCAGTGGACAATATTCAAATGCAATACGCGAATCAGCACTACGAGTCTATTGCATTTACATTTACATGTCACCACGCTCTCTTTGGGACAAAACATGAAAATTCAAATGCAATCCGTCAGTCCTCTCATCAAGGCGGGTCTAGTTTGGATGTCACTTCCTTGGTTAGTGACTTGCATCATTAACCTTACAAGTTTTTCCAGCTTTTGTTCTTTTCATTACACTGAAACTGCTTTACTCAAAGTCATAAATGACCTTCTTTTGGAAGCTGATGCTGGCCAATGCTCCATTTTAGATCTCCTTGTTTAAGTGCTGCTTTCGACACAATGGATCATACAATTCTAATCTACTGTTTTAGTCATTTTGTGGGAATTACAGACAAAGCCTTAAATTGGTTTGAGTCATACAAATCGGAATAATAGGAAATTTGCAGTTGAATTGGGCAGCGCTGTTTCCTCCTTTGCACCAGTTAAATCTGGTGTACCTGAAGGTTCAATTTAGGTCCAGTATTGTTATTTAGTCTTTATATGTTGCCTCTTAGTGAAATATTTTGTAAACGCAAAGTTTCCTTCCATTGCTATGCTGATGACACTCAAATGAAATGTAAATCCCAGTGATCCAAGCAGTATAACTACCCTCAATGAGTGTCTTACAGACATTAAACGCTGAATGTCACAAAACTTTCTAAAGTTAAATAAAGAAACAACTGAGATTCTTATTTGGGCATACTAAATCAGCTAATTTAATTCTGAACCATCTTGGAGATCTGGCTACTAATGTTAAGCCAATGGCTAGAAACTTAGGTCTTATATTTGATCTTGATCTAAATTGAACAGACTGGTGAAAATTGTTGTACAGTCTTGTTTTTTTCAGTTAATAAACATTTCCATAATGTCATTTTTATCTTTTGCTGATCTAGAGAAGGTTTTACATGCATTTGTCTTCTAGACTGGATTACTGTAATAGTCTCTATACGTGTCTCAGTAAAAATAATTTATCTCGTTTGAAACTTGTGCAAAATGCAGCTGCCCGAAATTCTAACTAGAACAAAAACAAGGGATCACATTAAACCTAACCTGACATCTGCATTGGCTCCCTGTAGAATATAGAGTTAATTTTAAGATTTGTTTGATTACTTTAAGGCCTTACATGGTTTAGCTCCAGATTTATTCAAAAGACAGTTTAATTCCTTACAAGCCAGAACGTAGACTTCGGTCTACAGACAAAGCTCTACTCATTATTCCAAAATATGAATGACAAACTAAAGGAGACCGAGCATTTGCGATTCTGGCTCCTAGACTTCAGAACAGTCTTTCTGATGATATACGACTGGCTAATTTGGTTACTCCTTTTAAATCATTATTAAAAACTCATATTTTTAAAATAGCTTTCAGCTGTTAGGTTGCTTGTTTTAAATAGGATTTTAAGGAATACATTAGATTTAACCATGTACTGTTAAATTTTATTAGGTTTTGTTACATTTCATTGTGATTTTATTGGTAAGTGAATTATTGATCTGTAAATCTTTTTATTCTTTTTTTTCTCATATGTATATCACTTGTTTGTTCCATTCTTAACTGTTTTTAATTGCACTGCACATGCAAAGCACTTTGTAAAATTTGTTTTGAAAAGTGCTATATAAATAAAGATTTATTATTATTATTATTATTATTATTATTATTATACTACAAGGACATGCCGTAATTAATGGCGTCTTGAACTGGTTTTAACGCGCGTAAAAGCGGTGTTTTAATGTGCCCCACTAGAACGCGGTTTAAAGCACCACTTTTTAAGTTTTTTAATGGCGTAAAAAATGCTGTCATATCATTAAGCGGCATAGAAAGCGTTGTTCTACAGTTTGTGCGCCGTAAAAAGTTTTTTTTTTTTTAACAAAATACATTTGACAAGTGCCTTATTTAGCCCTTTTGGCTTGCCATAGGCAGAGAGACTGTAGCGTGGGCTTGGGAGACAGATTTGTGGGGAATAAACATTTTTAACTGGTTGCATTTCTTAATAAATAATGGCCTACTACTAATAATAGTATCGATGTGCATTATGCAAGTGTAAGCTTATCGGATTTTACCGATGCAACGATGTCAGGAACGATGCATCGCGATTTCATCACAAGTTCATGCACGCTTTTTGAATTGGTGCAATTGCATCGTCAACTTTTACGTCGGTGCACCGATGCGAATCTATGAATCTCACCACCCCTAGTTTGAAGTGCTTGTCATGCATACCAGTGTGTATTGTACCACCTCAAACACAAATGATCTAATCTTGGCCAAATATCAAGGCTATTATTAAGTATATTAAAAACAATTATTGATTCTTGTTTATTGTTCCTACAATTTCCATGTACTTTCTATATATATCCTTTTTAAAATGTTCCCAATATGTGGCTTTTTTAAATGTGTCTACTGAAGAGTAATATAGTTTCTTTATTTTAGCACTATAATCTAAATAATTGCTTCCCAAAGTGCTGATTTTTAACAAATTAATATGCTTAATTTTCTTCTTCTATTTTTGTGTCAATATTCAGCCTCCATTGATGGGCAAGCTTAGTCCTAACCAAAACTCAAATGAATACTGTTTTCTTTCAACAACGTATTCACTTTCACTCAATGTTGCTTTTTCCACACTGTCTGTTCAAAGGGCTCTGATGTAGAGGTAGACGTGCCACCAAATCTCATCAAGTACACAGAAGCCTTCCTGGCCTTCACCACTCATCCAAGTCAGGTGAGCTTTAACTGAACAATATTAAAGGACTGGGATTATTTTCATTTATTATACTGCTGACAAATAATTGGTTAGGTGGCACAAGATATTTTGCATGTGTTGACTGAATGTGTAATCTAGTGTGTCTGGTCATTTTCTTCATATTTATCCCATTTTATGCTCAGTTTTTAAGGTCTTCCACCCAAATGACTTGGGGCAGTCTGTTTAGACATGAGATTCTATCCAAGGATCCTGTTGTTGTTGAGATGACTGTCAAATACCTCAGGGCAACAATGAAGAACCTAGTCAAGGTAATAAACTGCCTCAATGACAGTCATCCCTTATTTGATAAAGATGTGACGTAACAATCTTTGATATGACTCTTTCCGGGTGCAACCTACCAGTGCATGTCTGTGGTACTGCGTTGGCTGAGGCTGTAAGTCTTTCCAACATGCCACATTTCTGTGTCCCTTGTTGTTTAAATAAGTATGAATAAAAAAAGCTATTGACTTGTCATTCTACTGCTTTTTTTGCGACAAGAAAGAGAAGAAGAAATGGCTGAAGCTGATAAGGTATATATAATTCTTTGAATGAAGTAAAAAAAAAACGTTGGCACCAGTGTGGGTGCTGGTATGATAGCCAAGTTAGTACGGTCAGTATAGTTATGACACCTGGTATCAGTGTTATATTTGTGTTACTATAGGCCTATTTTAACTTCTGCACAATTTTATGACTTGAACACGCAAGTAGAAGTGTATTTTCTATAAATATTGTTTGAGCAACAGCCTTAGATTGAATGTCTTATTCGACTCAAGTGTCTTAGGGCACACCAGCCTGAGTTTTCATTATTTTCATCTTTTCTAGTGTGTTGTAATTTGCGCTAAATGTTTAATTAATAATTAGCCTACATATAGTGTCTTAATTGAAAGGGTAGACTCTTGTCGTTTTAGCTAGAATAGCTAACTTACATTTGCTGAACTGTGTTAAATACTTGTACATCTCCCATTAGAGCTGGAAACATCTAGAGAAGAAGTCCAAATACATGTCTAAATCCAGATAAAATGTATATCCATATCACTGTTGGATAAATTGTGTGCATATTAAAGATCACAAATACAAGGTATAGGCCTAAGCTTTAAAATTCAACTTTAAGTTTAAGATTTTCATTGCCAATGACTTCCAAGTTCCTCACTATCGTTGTTTTGCATAATCGTATGACTAAAATATGTAACATTTTTTTAACAGGCGTGAAAACTTCACCCCAACCTGCAACTATAGGGTGTGCAGTTGATGTTTCCCCCATGGCAAAGCTGCTGAAATTAATGAACTAATTCCCTTGTGAGGCATCTTCCCATCTTCTTGTTTTTTAATGATTTAAGCCATTTTGAATGAACACATTTTTTTTTTTCTGCAGAAAATGTATTAAAAAAAGTTATACCAAATAAAAAATGTGTTACTCTTATTTATCTCATGAAACACTTCATCAAAAAACATGTTAATGTGTGAATTGCCAAAACTTAATTTATTATAACTCATAATTAATTAAAATTACTCTAGTTCAGATCATGAATGTTTGGTAGGAATCAATCTTTATAAAATGTTTCCAACATGATGTTGGGCCTTTGAGCACTGGCAGGATGGCAAGGTCAAGATAAGTCCATACAAGGAGGTGACAACTGTTGACTCAGATCAGATGTAGGTTTCCCTGGATCTGATGGCCTGTAGTTTTTTTTTCCAGTGAACCAGATGGTTCTTGGCTACAATATCATCTTCATCAGGTCACTTTGAACATGCGTCAATAAATACACAAATAGAGCAAATGGGAGTTGCGGACTTTCTTTTTCTCTTTATATATTCTTACTGCTAACTTCTAACTCACGCCAACCACGTAAATCCTCTTTAGCATGGATCCCGGTAGGATAACCCTAATTACACCACCCGGGAGGACAACTACAAAACTCACCCTATTTGCAAGTTAAAATAATTTAGACCCTTTTTAACCGTCAATGGTGCCTCACTAAGTGGAAGGAATCATGAAAAGGTTCTGCGATTGTGTTCTGTTTAGGGATCGGAAACAGCGTTTGGACCCAGGTGTAACAAGTGACATCAGACTTAATAACCGAATAGGGATGTGAAAGTGTGTTCGTGAGGGGTGTACATGAAGTCACATAAATTTACAAAAACGTCTCTTAAAAAAAACAAATTTTTGTTCCCAAAAATAATATATTTATTTATTTATTTATTTATTTAACCAGATGGGTCCCATTGTGATATACATCTCTTTTACAAGGGAGCAACCGGCAACGTAAAAACAACAGACAATACAAACAAAGGACAACCATAAAGCAGTCTCAGCATGATAATACAGGCACATATTAAGCAAAACAATTATATATATATATATATATATATATATATATATATATATATATATATATATATATATAAATAAAAAACTGCAGTTTTAAAATCACAAAAAGAAATTAGCTTGTAGAACAAGTTCTACAAGAAATTAAACTTCAGCTGTTTTTGCAGCAAACTCCAACACCAAGGTGCATGGTCGCTAAACGCCATCCTCCCAAAGAAGGCACAGAAAGTCTTTTGACCGAAGATGATAGAAATTAACTGCCTAATTACGTAGGCTACAAATATCATTTGGAAGCTTCCCTAAGATGGCCTTGGCTAGTGGGTCCATCTATGTAAGCTTGAGGAGGTCATGCCTGCCAAGTCATACAAGTCACAATGATGGTTAAGGACTTACCATTACATACAAAACGTAAAGCACCATGAAAAAAACTGCATGCAACAAGGCATGTGAGGCATGCATGTACAAGCAGTCACAATAATCAATTAAGGGTAAAAAAAAAGTAGACAATACAAGTTTCTTCCTCACGGGGAATGAAAAACAAGTTTTGTTCCTAAAATGAAAGCCTAGCTTTACCCTTAGTACTTTTACAAGCTTGTCAGTATGGACAGAAACACAAAGCTTCTCATCAAGTCAGATCCCCAAGTACTTATATGAAGGAACACATTGGCTTGGAAGACAATACCTCGTCCATTTACGGTTGAAATAATAATGTTAGTCATGCTGAACCTGAGACCTGGAGAAGAACATAGCTTTTGTTTTTTCAACATTTTATTATTTAAGGTCACAGAAAACTGCCTGCAACGCATTAAAAGACTGCTGTAGGTCATACACAGCTTGAGAAAAATGAGGTAGAACAAGTATAGACAATAGTGTCATCAGCATAAAGATGAATGTTTTTAAATTAAGCACCACAGAAGCAATATTTTTTAAATAGATGGAGAATAAAACGGGACCGAGGGTTGACCTGAGACACAAACCCGGGTGACAGCCTTAGAAATGTACTTTTGCCTATCATTATGAACAGTTTGGGATCTGTCTGACAGATCATTTGTAAACCAGCCTACTACCCCGGAGGTAACCCAATGTTAGACAGTCTGGTCAACAGAGTAGGATGATCAACAGTATCAAAGGCTTTTCACAAGTCAATAAAAAGAGCAGCACAGTGCATTTTCTTATCAAATGCCTCTACAATATAATTTATAACAGGGAACAAGCAGGTAGTGCTGTGACTAGATCTGAAACCTGACTGTTCAGAGGTACTGTAAGTTGTTGTCTCGCAGATAAACCTTAAGTTGAGCATTAACGAGTGACCAAGATTTTTCCAAGTATCAAGTGTTGTGAGATGGGGTGGTAATTGTTTAGATCTGAAGCATCCCCTCCCTTTAAGAGGCAAAACATATGCAAGTTTCCAAACTTTTGGGATAGTATTGGTAGAGAGGGATACATTAAAAATGAGTTATAGGCTCAGCTATCAAATCTGCTGTAAGCTTAAGGAGACAGGGATCAAGACAGGTTTCTTAAAATCAATACATGTCAAGGCTTTTTTCACATTATCAACAGGAATATTAAAATGAGCTCTAGCCTAAAAGGTTCTCAGAAATGGGGACATATTTCTGCTTAGCCTTACTTTTATTTTTACATAGCAAGCATCTTTCGAATAATAAAAATCTCGTAATACCGAAATGTTAATATTTCAATAACGTTAACAGTCATGGACGAAACAATGCGGCAAATGCAAAAAGACTCTCGCAGCAAAACCCAATATGGGTTTTTTCTAAAAAAAAATATTAAATGTAAACTTTGTCAAATTAGAATAAACGTATACTACTAACAGTACAGGGTCCATGCTCAACCATCTGAGGTGGAAGTACCCAAATGAACTAGCAATTCACACCGGTTATTCACAATGACCGCACTTAAACGAAGTGCATCGATGTGCGGTTAAACAGCAGAATGCTTGCTCTAAAAGCTTCGTTATGTCTTACTTTATTGCATTATTTACTACTCTTTCACGTGCATTACAAAAAACACTATTAATGATGAGAATCACATTTATTTATTCAGTGTAGGCTTTCACAACATGGCAATAATATCATATGAAGGCACGAATGACAAGACTCAAGACTTGACAAAGCTAGTTAAAAAAATATTTTTGGGACAATGTCATGCAATATCTAATCATCCTAACAGCCAACCAAATTTCCAAAACAAAAGAAAGTTGAAACTATGTTTGTACTGTCTCAAAACACAGTTTGATAATATTGTGACTACAGTGCATCCGGAAAGTATTCATACCCCTTCACTTTTTCCACATTTTATTATGTTACAGCCTAATTCCAAAATGGATTAAATAAAAAAAAATTCTCAACATTCTACACACAATACCGCATAATGACAAAGTGAAAAAAGTTTTTTTGAATTTTTTGCAAATGTATTAAAAATAAAATATCAGATGTACATAAGTATTCACACCCTTTACTCAATACTTTGTTGAAGCACCTTTGGCAGCAATTACAGCCTCAAGTCTTCTTGAGTATGATGCTACAAGCTTGCCACATCTATTTTGGGGCAGTTTCTCCAATTCTTCTTTGCAGATCGTCTCAAGCTCCATCAAGTTGGATGGGGAGCGTCGGTGCACAGCCATTTTCAGATCTCTCCAAAGATGTTCAATCGGGTTCAAGTCTGGGCTCTGGCTGGGCCACTCAAGGACATTCACAGACTTGTCCCGAAGCCACTCCTTTGTTATCTTGGCTGTGTGCTTAGGGTCGTTGTCCTGTTGGAAGGTGAACCTTCGCCCCAGTCTGAGGTCCAGAGCGCTCTGGAGCAGGTTTTCATCAAGGATCTCTCTGTACATTGCTGCATTCATCTTTCCCTTGATCCTGACTAGTCTCCCAGTTCCTGCCGCTGAAAAACACCCCCACAGCATGATGCTGCCACCACCATGCTTCACTGTAGGGATGATATTGGCCAGGTGATGAGCAGTGCCTGGTTTCCTCCAGACATGACGCTTGGCATTCAGGCCAAAGAGTTCAATCTTGGTTTCATCAGACCAGAGAATTTTGTTTCTCATGGTCTGAGAGTCCTTTAGGTGCCTTTTGGCAAACTCCATACGGGCTGTCATGTGCCTTTTACTGAGGAGTGGCTTCCGTCTGGCCACTCTACCATAAAGGCCTGATTGGTGGAGTGCTGTAGAGATGGTTGTCCTTCTGGAAGGTTCTCCCATCTCCACAGAGGAACACTGGAGCTCTGTCAGAGTGACCATCGGGTTCTTGGTCACCTCCCTGACCAAGGCCCTTCTCCCCCGATTGCTCAGTTTGGCCGGGCGGCCAGCTCTAGGAAGAGTCCTGGTGGTTCCAAACTTCTTCCATTTGCGAATGATGGAGACCACTGTGCTCGTTGGGACCTTCAATGCTGCAGAAATGTTTTTGTACCCTTCCCCCAGATCTGTGCCTCGATACCATCCTGTCTCGGAGGTCTACAGACAATTCCTTGGACTTCATAACTTGGTTTGTGCTCTGACATGCACTGTCAACTGTGGGACCTTATATAAACAGGTGTGTGCCTTTCCAAATCATGTCCAATCAATTGAATTTACCACAGGTGGACTTCAATCAAGTTGTAGAAACATCTCAAGGATGATCAGTGGAAAGGGGATGCACCTGAGCTTTTTGAGTGTCACAGCAAAAGGTGTGAATACTTATGTACATGTGATAGTTAATTTTTTATTTTTAATACATTTGCAAAAAATTCTAAAATACTTTTTTCACTTGGTCACCATGCGGTATTGTATGTAGAATGTTGAGATTTTTTTTTATTTAATCCATTTTGGAATTAGGCTGTAACATAATAATAAAATTTGGAAAAAGTGAAGGGGTATGAATACTTTCTGGAGGCACTGTATATCCAAGGCTAACTGCATTTTTTGTTGTTTGATTTCTATTTGTGCATTATAACCGATGAGCACTTAAGTAACAGAGTAATTTCCAGCGTTTTCAAGTGTATACATTTTTATATGTATAGAGAGCCCTGTAAATGCTGGAAATGTCTTAGTTAACATTTAAATTATTTCATAAATGTTCACACCCCTAATCCCTTAAACATACTAAATGTTTTAAAATATAGGTAAATAAATGTCAAGGGTTAGTGTGTTCTGTCTGTTTGCTTTTGAATGCCTAATTTTTGCTAATTGCTAAAAACAACACTTAGTTGTATTGTGTGTGTGCGCCTTTGGTCGGTGTTTCTGTCTGTGCGCTGATTTTCTGATGGATCCGAACCTCTTCCCAGACTGGTTTTCCTTCAAAGAACAACAATCCTAGCTGTGAGTACTCCCGAGTCGACTTTGACAGTGATGAGGACTTCAACTTGTTTTTCAATTGTAAGTGCTTGAACTATTTGATTGATTTTGATGATCAAAGTTGGCTTTTATCCTTTTTCTAAGTGATATGTTTTTAAATATCCAGCTTTCCGGGCACAGCAGGGTGATGTGGTGAGGTTAGCGTGTCGGATCATCCCTCTAGAGGCCTTTCAGATTGCTGCAGAGTGGTTGCACTATCAAGTTGTTAGTCTCGTCGACACCGGAACTACCGGATGTAAGTGTAGCCTGTCCTCTGCACAGTGGATCTTTGAGTAACTCGCTTCATGTTTATTCTTTGTTTTCTTCTATTATGTAGCTGTAATATTCTGCTGATAATGCTTATAAATCCAAAGGTGTGTGTGTATGTGTGGTTGCTTTCACGTTAAGTATGTGGCATTATGAAACGCATGGCTCACAATAATCCACTGAACTATAACTAACTGTCTTGTTGTGTGTGTGTGTTCGAGTGTCTCTATCTGATTGGTCCTCTTTCCCTCTTCTATCTATCTATCTACCCAAGCCAAGACAGCGGAGGGCTTGTGCTCAATTATCTCTCCCTCAGTGGTTCAATGGGAAGCCATGACCGTCTTCACAGAGAGTGTGGTGGGACAGCTCTTCAAGAACCTGGAGGAGGAGGTGTGTTAACGTGATGATGATGATGATGATGATGGTGGTGGTTACCTATGGGAAAGTAAGAAACATTTACACTTCACTTGTGTCAAGCTTAGAACATGTTCAGTTTTTTAAGATGGTCTCAAGGAAGTGCAAACTCCATGACACTTAAAAGACAAACTCCAAGTAAATTAACTTTTATTATGAGTTTCATCTTGCAACAACATCATCATCAGTATCCCTCTTTATCTTTGCCATAGTTAGGTTTGTGTACCAAATAATTTTACCAAATGTTAGTCATTTCATGGACCACAAAGATGAAAAGAAAGAAAAATCACATATTAGACTTTGAGGCATTGTGAGAAGTCCTTGAAACCAAATACTTTTTTGTTGAAGACCACGTTAAGATGCACGTTTGTCCCCATCAGGTTAGCTTGAAACTGTACTGGACTGAACGTGATATCTGCCTTTGTATTGTATTATTTGGTCTTTGTCATGGAGTTTCTGCATCATTGTCTGTCTGGTCAACCACAAGTAGGAACTGATTTGCCATACATCAGTAATTAGGACTGTCTGTCAAGTTAAGTTTATTTGTGATTGGATCGCATTCAACCTTAAATAATTAAACTGGAAGCGATATGACAAGGTAATTAGCAACTAATCTCTTAAACCTGCCTTAAATCCTCCAAGCGGAATCTGATTGGGTCTAGATTATATTCCCTGGAGGAAATCGTTTCCAACGGGTGGTTGGTAACTAGACAGATCTTTTGACAGAAACTTTGCCAAAGACCTAATCTCATAATAAAATGCAGCTATTACGTTAGTAGTCTGGTCCCAGGCTGCAATCAGATAGAAGTCAGAATAGTTTGAGCTTGTCATAACATTTTATGTCTCTACTCAACCAAGGTATCAATTGGGTTTACATTACAGGATCCATTTGGCAAAAAAAATGTATTTTTGTCTTTGTTGTCTGTAGAAACTGCCCATAGACCAGGGCATGGAGTTGGTGCAGGCGGTGTTAAACTTCGACACCAAAGACCCTCTCATTCTGTCCTGTGTACTCAGCAACGTCTCTGCCCTTTTCCCCTTTGTAACGTACCGACCTCACTTCCTGCCCCAGGTCCTCTTTAAGGTGAGCGACTCTACTAACTTTATTTGTTTTAACTATGTGTTTGCAGACTCCTGCCATGTGAGTGTCTTTAAACTTTTTTATTGTTGCCATCCCCACAGCTATTTGCTGCCCTCACATTTGAGGTTGTTGAGGAGAGCAAGGTGAGTTGCCGGTTAATATAGTAAAATTACCAACTTTAAACAATGGATTTCTTGTCACAATGGATTTCTTGTCACAAGTGGGGATGTTAACAATGTGCCCGTCATTTGTCATTGTATGATCTTTTTGCTAACAGATCAATTAACATTTTTGAATGTATACCAAATTATGTTTTTCTTAAAATGCGATTTTACAAAACGACTGTGGCTATCAGCGAAGGATAAGCCATGTAAGCATTGCCAAGCTTCGCTTAGCTGTTTGTAACTTCTCTCTGTTTCATCTTTAGGTACCGAGAACACGTGCTGTAAAAAATGTCCGGAGACATGCCTGCTCGTCTATCATTAAGATGTGCCGAGACTACCCACAATTTGTTCTGGTATATGTATACAAGTAGTCAATGCTTGAAATGTGTTTTTTTTTTCACAAACATTTTAAAAGCGCAATAGCCAATATTTTGTACACAATGTATATTAATTGACAGTATTCTTTTCAATCTTCATGATATAAGCTATGTAAAATGTTTGGGTGTTTACCAGGTTATATCTATTTTTCCTTGTAGCCATGTTTTGAAATGCTTTACACCCATGTGAAAAAGCTGCTCTCCAATGAAGCTCTGCTAACTCAGATGGAGAAGTCTGCATTGATTGAGGCCCTGGTTCTTATCAGTAACCAGTTCAAAGACTACCACAAACAAAAGGCCTTCCTGGAGGAGCTCATGGCTTCGGTGGCTGCACGCTGGACCTCAGACGAAATGAGGCAGTATGTACATGCACACATATACAGACATAAACAAATAGTGAAGATGTGATGAGGCTGCACCTTATGTACATTCTTGGTGATACTGTATGAAGTGTGTTCAACTAGGCTAAAAGAGGGCATTATAAATTGCACAAATTAGTGCCTGACTGATTTAGCACAGCCATATCTGTATCTGCAAGTTTTCAGATATCTTTACCAATTGAGATAGACATCTCTTTTACAAGGGAGCCCTGGCCAAGAGGAAAATATCAGTAAAAAACATCACTGACGCATCACACAATTAGTGGTGGTGGTTAGTTTAGGCTTGTAGATAACTGCAAAGTTAGACGAATTTCTAATATGGCCTACAGATGTTTATGGGAAGGACAGACCGTTTTTACTTTAATGCACTCAGTTCCCCTTTCGCATTAAATCTCCACCCACCGTTTGTTCAGTTTTGTATTTTGTAGAGCTGATTGATAAACTGGGCAGTCCCGACTCCGCTCCGCCTCTTAAGTCAAGTTAAAACACATTGAGAAAGGAAAACCACTAACACAACTCAACATCCTGATGTAAAGTTCAACAGACATTTAGAATGTAGAAACAATTCAAGAATCTGAAATGCTGAATTGGCTCGCTGAACTGTAAAGGAAAATCAACTGAAACTTAGGTACACGGACCCTAAGCGTTCCGTTTATTATAAGTAACGTTGGTCAAGTTTAGCTAAATGTCATCATCATCATCATCTTCATCCGCTTTGTCCGGGGTCGGGTTGCGGAGGTAGCAGTTCCAGCAGGGCATCCCAAACTTCCCTTTCCCGGGCTACATTTACCAGTTCTGACTGGGGGATTCCAAGGTGTCTCCAGGCCAGTGTGGAGATATAATCCCTCCACCTGGTCCTAGGTCTGCCCCGCGGCCTCCGCCCAGCTGGACGTGCCTGAAACACCTCCCTAGGGAGGCGGCCATGTGGCATCCTTACTAGATGCCCGAACCACCTTAACTGGCTCCTTTCTACGCAAAGAAGCAGCGGCTCTACTCCGAGTCCCTCACGAATGGCTGAACTTCTCACCCTATCCCTAAGGGAGATGCCAGCCACCCTCCGGAGGAAACTCATTTCCGCCGCTTGTATCCGCGATCTCGTTCTTTCGGTCATGACCCACCCTTCATGACCATAGGTAAGAGTAGGAACGAAGATAGACCGGTAGATTGAGAGCTTTGCCTTCTGGCTCAGCTCTCTCTTCGTCACAACGGTGCGATAAAGCGACTGCAACACCGCACCCGCTGCTCCAATTCTCCGGTCCATCTCTCGTTCCATCTTCCCCTCACTCGAGAACAAGACCCCGAGATACTTGAACTCCTTCACTTGGGGTAAAGACTCATTCCCTACTTGGAGTAGACAATCCATCGGTTTCCTGCTGAGAACCATGGCTAAATGTCTACACGGTTTTTCTATCATGTTCCAAAACCAACCCAAAACGCAAATTCTTTAATTAATAGGGCTACTGTAAACACCTAATATGAACTTTATATCTAACAAGACTGAACGATGAGCGCTGCAGCCATACAGATCGAACACTCACTGCACTCTCTATTTATTACAATGCATGGATGCAAAACACCCATTAAAAATTACACGAAAATACAGTTGTATGCAAAAGTTTGGGCACCCCTTGCCAAAAAACACATTTTGGTGATGTTTTTATTGAAAAGATGTATACACAGTCTGGAAACTGGAAAAGAAAAACACAATATTTGTAGCAAACATTAATACATAGTTACTTTTTATGTCATAAACCGAACAAAAATAAAAACATTATTGCAGCATGTGCAAAGGTAGGGCACCCTAAGAGTTCTGAAGTCTCAGATTCTTTTTACAATGTCTCAGACCTTAATCAGCTCGTTAGGCTTGAGGCATGTCAACAATTGTCATTAGGAAATGTCAGCTGGTGCCAATTTCAAAGCTTTACAAATACTCTGACTCTTCAAACTTGGTGCGAACACTCAGCAACCATGGGTTCCTCTAATCAGCTGTGTAAGACTGTGAAAATGAAAGTTATTGATGCCCACAATGCAGGGGAAGGCTACAAGAAGATACCAAAGCGTTTTCAGCTTGCTGTTTCCACAGTGCGAAATGTAATTAAGAGATGGCAGTTTAGGGGAATTGTGGAGGTCAAGATGAGATCTGGAAGACCATGAAAACTCGGAGAAAGCAGCTCGTATGCTGGTAAGAAAGGCAAATCAAAACCCCCATTTGACTGAAAAAAACCTGCAGGAAGATATAGCCAACTCAGGGGTTGTGGTGCACCGTTCCACCATGCAGCGATGCTTGCACAAACAAGACCTTCATGGAAGAGTCAGTAGAAGAAAACCTTACCTGCATCCTCATCATAAAATCCAACATCAGAAGTATGCAACGGAACATTACAGAAGCCTGATGCATTTTGGAAACAAGTGCTGTGGACTGATGAAGTTAAAGTAGAACTCTTTTTGCCACAATCAGCAAAGGTATGTTTGGAGGAAAAAAGGGGCTGCATTCCATGAAAAGAACACCTTGCCAACTGTTCAACATGGGGGTGTATCTATCATACTTTGGGCTTGTGTTGCAGCCAGTGGCACACATTGCATGGGTGGAGGGAAGAATGGATTCCACTAAACACCAGCAAATTCTGGAAGCAAACATCACACCGTCTGTAAAAAGCTGAAGCTGAAAAGGGGATAGTTTCTACAACAGGATAATGATCCTAAACATACCTCAAATTCCACCATGGACTACCTCACGAGACGCAAGCTGAAGGTTTTAGAATGGCCATCCCAGTCCCCAGACTTAAACATAAATGAAAATCTGTGGGTAGACTCTAAAAAGAATGCAAGACGTGCATGCAAGATGGCCCAAGAATATTGCAGAACTAGAAACCTTTGGCAAGGAAGAATGGGAGAACATCCCAAGTACTAGAATTGAAAGACTTATTGCTTTACGAATTGTTAGTTCACTACACAGTGTTGACAGTCAATGCGGCATGCCTTGTGGTTTGCATTGACTATTGTAAGCAGTTATTTCAATAACACTCACCTCTTGATTTTGACATTGCTAGTGAACATGAAACACCATGCAATTGTCGTTCATTACAACAGGAGGGGGAAGCGTCTATCCATGGCTAGGTGCTAATGCTAACTAGAAACTATTGTTATGGAAATTCAAAATATTAAACACGACGAGACCAAATAATTAAGTTCAATACAAGTATTTTATTCAAAAAAGGTACTTCTGCAAAGGATCAAATGCGTAAGCAAAAGGATTACCCCACACAGCGTTTAAGACGCTGTCCAAAGCAGATGACCATTTACTTCTGGAATCAGCATTCCTAAATAGACAATGAGAGTGTCCTTCTCCCTAAGCTAAGTCACATATGGAGTCAGATGGCTGGTCATTAAAGTGACACCCCCTAGCCCCCTGGTGTTATCTGCAGACATCCTGTCCAGTGTGACCCCTTCAGCAACGAATTACAACCTTTGCTATTCTCTAAACAAAACATAAAACCTTTAGTTTACTGCATGCAGCTGTAGTCAATCAGTTGAAATGTCAACCAGTTTGAACAATCATTCATCAGTGTAAACAAATGCAAGTCATCAGAAATATTTTATTACACTATCTAACTCACTATGGGTGGAATAATTAGCGATAGGGTGACACCTTAACATATACTCAAAGGCGCATTCGTGCCGATGTCCTGAACTGTTGGCGCGGTGCTGGTGTTATTTATGAGTTAGCCATCCCACTTCTGACGCCCCTAATGAAGGACCAACATGAATCATACCCTTCTGTATACTACCGTTGTGTATACTGCCATCTATTGACCGCAATAAAATGTTAACTAACATATTCATGCATACATTTTATTGCGGTCACTAGATGACAGTATACACAAGGGTATGATTCATCTTGGTCCTTCATTCCAGCTCCCCTCAAGTCTTATCTTCTTCCCATTCAGTCTATGGGCAAATTAAGCGTGTAAAAGAGGCAATTAAAAAAATCACCGGTGGACATATTAATTAGCTGTGTACAAGCGCAGTCCGTGGCATTCAAAGTGACATTTTGGCATTGCAATGGAAGCGAAATGCACCGTAGTTAGGTGCTGAAAAATGGGGCTAATAATAATAATCAAACTTAAGGCTAACGGAATTGTGTCTTACGAGGCAATCACATAATAACCGGACGGAGTCATTCATTGCTGCAATTGACAAGATATGAACTTCTCTGGAACAATATAATACGTGTTTACAGTAGCCCTATTGAAGTATTGGAGAAATAACGATTGGTGGATCTAGTTATGGATCTAGATCTTGTTTCGGAAATACAGTTAGCTGTTAGCATGAATAGAAGATATTGCATTATATTGTCATAAAATGCATTCTAATAAAATAGATTAGTCCATTCTGCAACCATGCGTTCATAATATCGCCCATTTCCCATGTACTACGATTATTTCTACAATTTGATTCGGGACCCTCGATCCACTTCGTTTAAGCTCCACTGTCAATGTAGATAGTCTGAGTGATTTTAATACTTATTAAATAAATGTAATACATGTGCAAACATATAGAGCTTAGAGAACAAAAATAAAACAAAAACTTAACTTTAGTAGGCTACCTAGTCATCGTATATGTCCGCTATTAAATTATGATGAAGCAGCACTGTCAATCTAGCAGCAGCGGCGCCGTAACGACTACAAGAATGGGGGTGCAAGAAGGGGTGTTTTCCGGATAATCTGGGGTTTATCCGGGCTCATAATGGATATATCTATTTTGATTTTAATTAATTATAGGTGTTGGTCTCTCAGAAAATGTGTAAGCTATTCAACAGAAAATTCACATTTGTATTTATCATTTTTTATGAGCATGCTATATTGTAAAAACTAATCAGATCGGGAGGACCAGTGTTGACATATAACTCATGAACTGCGTACAAATCGGTATTAAGCATAAAGCTTAAAAGCTTGCCCATTCATAATATGGTAGCCACTCTTCACATGTGAGCAGATAATTATGCAGGTCTAGCCTATATAGCAAACTCATAAACCTTGGCCCAAAAGGTTACCAGCCTTAGCAATGCAACAAGCAAACAGCATGGAATGGAGTGCCAAAACAATAAAAAAACTGCTCGTCAGATTGCTTAAGCAAAATGCAAATCATAACACAAGCTGTATGATCCCGTGGCCTCCCCAGTTCCGGTGCCACTACAGCAGTAAGCGCCCCCTGTTAACAAATAGGGTCTGGACTGCAGTACACTTGTGCACGCTAAGGTGGTCAGTCTAATAACTGCAACGCATCACATCGCATTTGCTCAGGGAAATGCATTTTCTAGTTAAAAATATAACACTTGAACCAATCACTTAGCTGTATGTAATGCGGGCGTAGTTAAGTCGCTAAAAATAGGCCTAATTATAATAATAATAATAATAATAACTAGAAAATGCATTTCCCTGAGCGAATGCTATGTGATGCGTCGTAGTTATTAGACTGACCGCCTTAGCGCGCAAAACCTGCCCCTGCAGCACAAGTGGACTGCTGTCCAGACCCTGTTTATTGACAGGATTGCTTATTGGTGTTAGATTGTTAATGCCGCTTCATTATAATCTAATGGCGGACATACAGACGGGTGACATTAACGGAAAAACCTGAATAAATGAGTGGAGAAACATAACGAATGCAGATGCTTCCACACAGGTGCACTGCAAGGTACAATTAAGCAATTAACATCCAATCATGCTCTGTGGCATGTATAAAAATGCTGAGCAGGCCCAGTTGATTCTGATTTTGTATCAAGATGGCAAGAGGAAAAGATCTAAGTGACTTTGAAAGAGGGTTCATTGCTGGGCCACGGATGGCAGGAGCTTCAGTCACAAACACTGCTCAACTGGCTGGTGTTTCAGGAGGAACAGTGACTAAAGTGACATCTGCATTTAAATCTCTGGGAAAGACATCAGTAAATGGGGTCGGAAATTGTGGTCGACAGCACACATTTGATGACCGTGATGCTCGGGCATTAGTGCGATATGTAAGGAAAAACAGAAGAGCAACTCTTCCTCAGGTGACTGAGAATGTCAATGCAGGACGTGATCAGACTGCTTCAGCAAGAACAGTTCGTCGACAATTACATAGAGAGGGATATTATAGTAGGGTTGCATTGCATAAATTACAAAGATGAATGCACATTTGAGAGTTCAGTGGTGCAAAAACCATAGGCACTGGTCTACACAGATGTGGAAAAAAGTGATATGGTCAGATGAGTCATCCTTCACCATATTCTCGACAAGTGGGCGAGTGCATGTGTGGCGTACACCAAGAGAACGGTACAGGCCTGAATGCTTGACCCCGACAGTGAGGGGATCCGGTGGCTCTTATGCTGTGGGGGGGGCATTTTGCTGGCATGGTTTGGGTCCACTTGTCCCCTTAGAGGGAAGGTTCACTGCAAATCAATACAAAGTTGTTGTGAGTGATCACCTTTATCCTATGGTGAAACATTTCTATCCTGATGGGAGTGGTCTCTTCCAGGATGACAATGCCCCCATCCATAGGGCACGAAGGGTCACTGAATGGTTTGATGAGTATGAAAATGATGTGAATCATATGCTATGCCCTTCGCAGTCACCAGATCTCAACACAGTTAAACACTTATGGGACATTTTGGACAGACGTGTTAGACAGCGCTCTCCACCACCATCATCAAAACACCAAATGAGGGAATATCTTTTGGAAGAATGGTGTTCCATCCCTCCAGTAGAGTTCCAGAGACTTGTAGAATCAATGCCAAGGCGCATTGAAGCTGTTCTGGCGGCACGTGGTGGCCCAACACCTTACTGAGACACTTTATGTTGGTTTTTCCTTTCATTTGTCACCTGTCTGTATATGATGACTTAGTACTATTGTTTGGTTTTAAACAGGTTGAGCTTTCACTGACAATGCATTCAATATAAGCCTGCCACAGTTCAAGCTCAAGGACTGAGGTTTGGGTTCAAATCATCAAAAGGCAATTTGTAGCGATTTGGGAGGTAGTCATTAATGAGTACAGGGTTCGAAGTCACGGTTGCCCCTCCAAAAAAGAATTTCACGTACCTCACTGTAGTTAGGTTCTACTCTACCATACATACGTAAAAGCGATTTGAGAGGTAAACATTAATGAGTAGTGTTCATAGAACCCCCCCCCCCCCATGGGATATTATGCAAATGTATAACTTCAATACCCAACCAGGACAGCTGTAATGATGACTACGTTCCTTGACTTGGGTTAGTGTGTTGGACCTTTTAGCATTAACTCCTAGGTTAGATCCATCATCGTTATTTCTCCAACACTTCAATAGGGCTACTCTGTACGCATTACAGTGCATCCGGAAAATATTCATACCCCTTCACTTTTTCCACATTTTATTATGTTACAGCCTAATTCCAAAATGGATTAAATACAAATTTTTTCTCAACATTCTGCACACAATACCGCATAATGACAAAGTGAAAAAAGTTATTTTATTTTTTGCAGACGTATTAAAAATCAAAAAATAAAATATATCACATGTACATAAGTATTCACACCCTTTACTCAATACTTTGTTGTAGCACCTTTGGCAGCAATTACAGCCTCAAGTCTTCTTGAGTATGATGCTACAAGCTTGGCACACCTATTTTGGGGCAGTTTCTCCCATTCTTCTTTGCAGATCATCTCAAGCTCCATCGGGTTGGATGGGGAGCGTCGGTGCACAGCCATTTTCAGATCTCTCCAAAGATGTTTAAATCGGGTTCAAGTCTGGGCTCTGGCTGGGTCACTCAAGGACATTCACAGACTTGTCCCGAAGCCACTCCGTTGTTATCTTGGCTGTGTGCTTAGGGTCGTTGTCCTGTTGGAAGGTGAACCTTCGCCCCAGTCTGAGGTCCAGAGCGTTCTGGAGCAGGTTTTCATCAAGGATCTCTCTGTACATTGCTGCATTCATCTTTCCCTTGATCCTGACTAGTCTCCCAGTTCCTGCCGCTGAAAAACACCCCCACAGCATGATGCTGCCACCACCATGCTTCATTGTAGGGATGGTATTGGCCAGGTGATGAGCAGTGCCTGGTTTCCTCCAGACATGACGCTTGGCATTCAGGCCAAAGAGTTCAATCTTGGTTTCATCAGACCAGAGAATTTTGTTTCTCATGGTCTGAGAGTCCTTCAGGTGCCTTTTGGCAAACTCCATACGGGCTGTCATGTGCCTTTTACTGAGGAGTGGCTTCCGTCTGGTCACTCTACCATAAAGGCCTGATTGGTGGAGTGCTACAGAGATGGTTGTCCTTCTGGAAGGTTCTCCCATCTCCACAGAGGAACACTGGAGCTCTGTCAGAGTGACCATCGGGTTCTTGGTCACCTCCCTGACCAAGGCCCTTCTCCCCCGATCTCTCAGTTTGGCCGGGCGGCCAGCTCTAGGAAGAGTCCTGGTGGTTCCAAACTTCTTCCATTTGCCAATGATGGAGACCACAGTGCTCGTTGGGACCTTCAATGTTGCAGAAACTTTTTTATGGACCCTTCCCCAGATCTGTGCCTCGATACAATCCTGTCTCGGAGGTCTAGAGACAATTCCTTGGACTTCATAACTTGGTTTGTGCTCTGACATGCACTGTCAACTGTGGGACCTTATATAAACAGGTGTATGCCTTTCCAAATCATGCCCAATCAATTTAATTTACCACAGGTGGACTCCAATCAAGTTGTAGATACATCTCAAGGATGATCAGTGGAAAGGGGATGCGCCTGAGCTCAATTTTGAGTGTCACAGCAAAGGGTGTGAATACTTATGTACATGTGATATTTTATTTTTAATACATTTGCAAAGAATTCTATAAAACGTTTTTCACTTTGTCATTATGCGGTATTGTATGTAGAATGTTGAGAATTTTTTTTTATTTAATCCATTTCGGAATTAGGCTGTAACATAATAAAATGTTGAACTGCTACCTCCGCGACCCGACCCCGGACAAAGCGGATGACGATGATGATGATGATGATGATGATGATGATGAACATAATAAAATGTGGAAAAAGTGAAGGGGTATGAATACTTTCCGGAGGCACTGTATATAACTTGCTCGAAAATACATTTTTATCTAACAAGACTGAACGATGAGCGCTCCAACCATACAGATGAAACAAGTACTGCGCTCTCTATTTATTTCAATGCATGGGTGGGTGCAAAATACCGCTTATAAATAAGAGAATAACACGTGAACCGATCATGCATGCGCACTATGGCTCATTATCTTGAGCTTGCTAACTGACATGGCTTAGCGTATGACGTTCCATAATGCCAAAATTGTATCTAGTATTGCGTTGCCTTTGTACAATGCCTGTGTCCTCTTTTAAGAATATTGTTAGGTGCCAATGCTAACTAGAAACTAGCAAACTAACTATGGAATAATTAGCGATATGTTGACGCCATTATTACGTACTCACAGGCGCATTTGTGCAGATGTCCTGAACTGGCGCGGCGTTTTTGTTACTTATGAGTTAGCTATCCCACATCTGACGCCATGTTTACATGTCAAATAACGAGACGAAGTCATTCACTGATGCTGGTGTTCGGTGTAACCAAGACGGTCAGTACACAAATGTAACAACATGCAATTATATATCAACAGTAGATGGTGGTATATGCTCATGAATTATCTCTCCTAGTCAACACCATCTCCCCAATCATTTCAATGGGGCCAAAAACCAATAAAAAATAATAATAAAAAATATAACAAGTGAACTGATCACTTAGCTGTATGTAAGCGCAATGGACTGCAATACCCAAGACATGTGGGCGCTGAAATGGAATCGATTGGGTCAAAACTGCGGGCGTGGTTAAGGCGCCAAAAATAGTCACTGACGCATCACATAATAATAACTAGAAAATGCATTTCCCTGAGCAAATGCAATGTGATCCGTCGCAGATATTAGACTGACTGCCTTAGCGCGCACAAGTGTACTGCAGTCCAGACCCTATTTGTTAACAGTGGGCGCTTACTTCTGCAGTGGTGCCGGAACTGGGGAGGCCACGGGATCTTGCATTGCTAAGGCTGGTAACTTTTTGGGCCAAGGTTTATGAGTTCGGAAAACACCCCGTCTTGCACACCCATTCTTGTAGTCCTTATGGCGCCGCTGCTAAATTAGAAGTGCTGCTTCATTGTAATTTAATGGCGGACATATACGATGACTAAGTAGCCTACTAACGTTTTTTTTTTTTTTTTGTTCTCTTAGCTCTATATGTTTGCACATGTATTCAATTTATTTAATAACTATTAAAATCACTAAGACTATCCACAATGACAGTAGACCTTAAACGAAGTAAATCAAAGGTCAGCCAAATAGCGCTGTGTAAAACTCTTCCTGTAATAGCTTGGGCATTATAACTCTATTGCATTATTGTCTTCTTTCACATGCATTTGAACACACTATTAATTACCAGGATCCATCCATCCATTAACTTTACCGCTTATCCTGTACAGGGTCACGGGGGGGGCTGGAGCCTATCCCAGCGGACACAGGGCGAGAGGCGGGGTACACCCTGGACAGGTCGCCAGTCTATCGCAGGGCCATTACCAGGATCATATTGTAGAAATAACCTAGTTTATGGGAAATGGGCGATATTATGAAGGCATGGTTTAAGCGGAATGGATATATTTTATTACAATGTATTTTATGACAATGTAATGCAATGTCATCTATTCATCCTAACCGCTAAATGTATTTCCAAAACAAGATCTAGATCCACTTTCATAATTTCTCCAACACTTCAATATAGCTACTGTAAACACCTATTATATAACTTGTTCCAGATAGATATAAACTTAACAAGACTGAAGGATGAGCGCTACAACCATACAGATGGAACTTGTAGGCCTGCTGCGCTCTTCATTTCAATGCATGGGTGCAAAACACCGATTAAAAATAATAACAAAATAACACGTGAACCGATCACTGACCCACATGGACGTACACTGTCTGTTGTCTTGATAAACCTGCAAGCTGATATGGCTTAGGGTATGACGTTCCATAATTGTATCTAGTGTTGCATTGCCTTTGTATAATGTATGTCTCTCGGCCAACCTGGATAATCTGCGGTCAAAAAAGACTGACAGCCATAGGCGTCAGTGTAGACGTCTATGTAGCCTAGAAGGCTTCCCTAAACTTGTAGTCTAATAATAATAATGCAAACAATGATGATCTAACAGCGTGGTTGGTCCTATGGCCAACTGTGACATTAGTTTACTACTTTGTCGTGGAAAAAATAATGTAGATGTTGCTACAGATACTTTGAAAAACTCACTGCCTTTACAGTTACATGGTCGTTTACCTAAATTGTTTTGTACCTAAATATAGCATTTCTAACGAGGTCCCGCGGCAACCCCCATGCAAGAGGCGAGTTTTGAAATGACAATATGATGATATTAACAGTAGAAATATGGAAAGATTGTTTTGTCAGTGTTTTAAGAATACAAGCTTAAACCAGTTTGTCATTAAATTTATTTAGTTTGATATTAAATAAAGCGTATATTTTTTATTGAACTGTTTAAAGTTAAGGGTTATTTAATGTAAGCACAAAACCTACGCTTTTTGGAAGCTAACTGTGAATTAGCAAGAGCTCTATAGATAAACACTTATATGTTGTGAAACTAAGTTTAACTTTAGAATGACTTAAGACTCAGATCAACAAAAACGTTACATTTGGGTTGATTCAAACAGTTTCAAAATGCTATGCAGCGCAATTTTCTTCACCGCTGCGTGATCGTGGTTCTGTTATGACTACACTGTAGCTGTTGGGTTTGTCTTGGCAAATCATATTCTCTTCCATACGGCCTTTTAGCTCCTTTTTTGTGAACAAGCAACAACCTAGCAAAGTGTTCCTGATAAACAATATTCTGACAAGATTTTCCACCCGTACGAATAAGCATTTATCATGTGATGATTTGGTGAAAATAAAAAAGAAAGTCGACCAGATTGATTTAGCCTAGTCAAGTCACCAAGCCTGTTGGTCTTCTCTCACTCACTCCCATTTTAGAAACGTTAGCTAGCTACCAGTTAGGACTACCTTCTTATAAAATGATTCAAGAGAAAAATAGATCAAATGAACCCATGTTGCTTAACGTTAATAGTTTAACTCAATAACTGAAGTACATTTGGCAAGTTTCACAGAAATTTTTACCTCAAAATCCAGTCATAAATTTAAAAGGGATGTCGAACTCGACAGCTCAAGCTAATGACGCTAAGACAAACAAACACTTTCACAAAAAATTGACTGTGATAAATTACCTAATTACCACCATACTTTTACATTCGTTTTTGAAGTCATGTAATTGACTAAACAGGAAATATACCTGGTCTTACCTCGAAATATTGCTTCCGATTTCACTTTGCAGCGTTAAGTATGATGCTTTGGTCCTGTTTCCTGGGTTTACTCCTATGGCTCCGCTTCGGCTGTGGTGATTTTTTTCAGTGACGGGGCATTCAATCCCATGAAATATTCGCGCCACTTACCCCATAGCAAAAACTCAGATCACACAGAAGCCTGTTAGTCAGGTAGCTTGGTTGTGACTCCGACAACGTATAATCTCGAGCGCATCCTTTCCCAAGGGACAGTGGAGATATGAGGTTTGACGGACAGTTTTCAGACCCAATGGATATACGTGGTTTGGTGGAAGACCATTTGTTTTAACACTTTTCATTGGTCCAGTGGTATTAAAACTTTTACAGGCTTTTACTGTATGCACGAGCACTTGATTTATGGAAGAAGAAAAAAAATCACCAAAAGTGGAGTTACGTGGTTTTTGCCCGACAGCGACGATATGGTCTATGGTCTAATCTGTGTGCATATATGTTTGTATCTGTTTACGAGGCACTGTACAGACTGGCAACAAATCTCCTGTAAAGGACAATAAAGATAATCTAATCAAATATTATAGTAGGGTTGCAGTCCATAAACCCCTCATTACAAAGGTTAATGCACATTTTAGAGTTCAGTGGTGCAAAAACCATAGCCACTGGTCTACAGAGATGTGGAAAAAAGTGAGATGGTCAGAGGAGCCATCCTTCACCATATGCTCGAAGTGGGCAAGTGCATGTGTGGTGTACACCAAGGTAACGGTACAGCCTGGAATGCTTGAATCCTACAGGGGATCCGGTGGCTCTTTAATGGTTAATTGCTGGCATGGTTTAGGTCCTCATGTGCCTTTAGAAGGAAGGGTCACTGCAAATCAATACAAAGTTGTTCTGAGTGATCACCTTTATTCTATGATGAATCATTTCTTACCTGATGGAAGTGGTCTCTTTCAGTATGACAATGCCCCCATCCATAGGGCACGAGGGGTGGATGAATGGTTTGATAAGTATTAAAGTTATGTGAATCATATGCTATGGCCTTCACAGTCGCCATATCTCAACCCAATTTTACACCTATAAGAGATTTTGGACCGATGTGTTAAAAGAGCGCTCTCCACCACCATCATCAAAACACCAAATAAGGAAATGTCTTTTGGAAGACTGGTATTCCATCTCTTCAGTAGAGTTTCAGAGACTTGTAGAATCTATGTCACGGCACATTGAAGCGTTTCTGGTGGCATGTTGTGGCCCAACACTTCACTAAGACACTTTATGTTGGTTTTTCCTGTAATTTGTCACCCGTCTGTATTTATATGGAATGAGATTTGTGCCAAATATATACAAAGTAAAAGCAAAATCCACAAGCAAAATATAAAGGTCAAAATATACATTCTTTGCACATCATCATTATGCGCTTGAAGTCTTTGGATAGCACAGCAGCAAATGGTAAATCACAATATTGACCAAGCTCGGCCTCTTTTTCTTATATTAATGGTGTTGTTGAATGTAAAATAACTTTGTAACTTAAAAAGGCCAAATGATGCAAATTTTCAGGTTCATACCTTTATTTTGGAGTTCTACTAGAATAGGTTTACGTGTTTTAATGTTCAATAAACAATGTATTTTATCCAAACTGCCTGTATTCACCCTCTGTCTGAAAAGCTCTGTTTTAGCTGCTGTGTCTTTAAGGCTCCCCCCCCCCCCATATTTCCATATTTTTGGGGTTTATGCCTAGACAGGATCTCTCACTAGACTAGAGCATATAGGACTATGGGAGTAACAACTAATTTAAGAACTTTGCATAGGCCTAGGGTTAAAAACCTGCATGTGACTAACAACATGGCGTTTCGCCATGGTGAGTCCCTTGTGGCTGTGTAATGGGAAAATAGGCCGATATTTAATGTGAGTTGAATAACAATGGTTAAATATCGATGCATAATGTGAGTTTTTAAGTTTATCATTGAATATATGGCATATAAGGCCCTTCTCTACGCATATAGTGCTCAAGCCGTAGCAGACATATATTCCTCTTTGTACTTGACTGTTTACAGCCTTTTCACCAGCAACATTTAATGATGATGCGTAAAGAATGGGTGTTTTTGTGCTGAAAAATTTGCTGTCACTCCAACTCCAATGGGCCAATGGGCCAATTGAAATCATCTTCTAAACCCCGCCCTCACTTGATTGTTGTGCCAAAACAGAAAAGAATCCACAAGCAAAACCACAGATCCACAAGCAAAAAAACTTCAAAAACATGAGAAAACCGTGGATTATAATTACTAAACTGAAAACCATAAACATTTCAATATACACAGGATAGGATGTTATAATATCCATTATGCCATACTCCAAGATGAGCACTTCAAAAGCCAATATTTTAGAATGGACTTGGGTTGAGAGCAGATATGTCAAAGGGGTTTTCAAGTGGGCACCCTCCGTCCTGGATGTTTTGTTAATTTGAGCCCGCAACACCTCCCGAAGGCTAAACGGTGAGCAATGACGTCTCAGAGCCACCCTCTATATCCGCTCTCGGCACGGCTAGATATAAAAAATTTGAAAAGTTGTTTATTAAGCAGAGAGATATCCCTATCCCTATTACCTACCCAACAAATATAGATTTGTAATATTTTACTTATATTTATTTGAGCTTTTTGTTTATTTTAGATTTTAGTTTTGCTTATAGTTCTCTTATATTTTGCTTTCGGGTTTTAGTTTTTTGACACTAAGGGTGCTGGAAGGAGGCGCCGACCGATTGTTGAACCTCAGATTCAGGACGAGCAATGCGGATTCCGTACTGGTCGTGGAAAAGTAGACCAGCTCTTTACCCTCGCAGGGCTGTTTGGGGAGTCATGGGAGTTTCCCCATCCAGTCTACATGTGTTTTGTGGACTTGGAGAAAGCCTACGACTGTGTTACCCAGGGAGTCCTGTTGGGGGTACTGCGGGAGTATAGTGTACCGGGGCCGTTGCTACGAGCCATCCAGTCCTTATATAACCGGAGTTAGAGCTGTGTCCATATTCTCGGCATTAAGTCAAACACGTTTTCAGTGGTTGTTGGACTCCCCCAGGGCTTCCCCTTGTCACC
This sequence comes from Galaxias olidus, assembly GCA_026901105.3. Classification (NCBI taxonomy): domain Eukaryota; kingdom Metazoa; phylum Chordata; class Actinopteri; order Galaxiiformes; family Galaxiidae; genus Galaxias; species Galaxias olidus. The sequence goes on along the minus strand of JAPMUY010001675.1, from coordinate 58,074 downwards.
GGTTCTGTTCGTGATTTCCATGGATAGAATCTCAAAGCGTAGCCGGGGTTAGGAGTGTGTCCGGTTTGGGGACCTCAGAATTGCTTCTCTACTCTGTGCAGATGATGTGGTTCTGTTGGCTTCTTCAGACCAATGATGTGTTTTTGTTGACTTCTTCAGACCGCGACCTTCGGCACGCACTGGAGCGGTTTGCAACCGCAATTTACCGGTCGGTCTACATTCCAACCCTCACCCATGGTAATGAGCTTTGGGTAGTGACCGAAAGAATGAGTTCACGAATACAAGCGGCTGAAATGAGTTTCTTCTGTAGGGCGGCTGGGCTCAGCCTTAAAGCTAGCGTAAGGAGCTCGGTCATCCGGAGGGAGCTCGGAGTAGAGCCGCTGCTCCGAGCTCGGTCATCCGGAGGGAGCTCGGAGTAGAGCCGCTGCTCCTTCGCGTCAATTTTATGAAATGCCGATGAAGTTGCAATTACACGACTCTGCGGAGTCCACTGCACCAAGCAATGGCTGTTGCGAACTCAAGACAATCAAATAAACAACAGCAAGATTACAGCGTTTTCTCCTCCGGCAGAGTGACAAACAGGGCAGAGGATAGGATTAGGCTACATTACCAGATAACAAGAAAAAAGTAGATTTAACTAGCTAACGTTAAGTTAGATACATTTTACTCTTTAAATAAAAATTTGCAATTTATTCCCTATTGTCAGTAGTAAATCATAATAGGCCTACTGATAACGTTACTTAAATAAACGTAGCCAACGATGTTTATATAAGCTATGTAATGAAATATTCCTGATTTGCATTTTTAGAAGGGATTGTTAAAATTTTGCCCCAAGATTAGAATAGGGCTGTGGAATCGATTCCAGTGATGGCTGGAATCAGGAATCAACTCTTAAGACCTGGAATCGATTTTTCATCATGGAATCGATACCTCATGGAATCGACTCTAGTTTAGCGCATACGTGTGTGCACACATTTAAAATGTTACAGATTTTTACAAATATTTAGATTTAGGGGGCAAAAACAAAGTTGTTGCTAATTGTAACAGAGACTCGTCACTTCACAAGCAGAACGTAGGTGCCAGCATGCTAACCTTCTAAACATTAGCGAACAAAAGTTTAAATATTATAAGGTCGTTTTGCATCGACTGATTGATCGGAAAGCATGGAAGGAATAGAATGGAAATGGAATGGAAAATATTTGATTAGTTCTGGAGGAAATTGTAATCGTTTGGCCAACAAACCATATATATATATATATATAGATACTGTATAACAAAACTATAAAACAAAAAAATTCAGTTACGATAAATATAAAATTAGGATATAATAAAAAGGAGGATAGGCCTACAATAAAGTTACAAAAACATGTCTAGAAGTACCATCAATCTTTAGCCATTTTAACCGTCTTTAAATTTAGAAATCTAATTACAGTTATTAGAAAAATCTCTATCAACAGGCAAAACAAATTGATTACTATTAAAACTGGTCTGTTTCTGTGAGGTTCCTGGGCACAGACCGAGATTGACACAACAGTAACGGTTGGGATTCTGACCCGTTTATTTGAAAACTGCACGCAACAGCTGTTGCGGTTGCCTGTTACCTGTTGCTGGTTACCTGTCGCTGGTTACCTGTCGCTGGTTACCTGTCGCTGGTTACCTGTCGCTGGTTACCTGTCGCTGGTTACCTGTCGCTGGTTACCTGTCGCTGGTTTCCTCCCCAGCACTCCAACCTACTGCAAAGAAACCGACACCCATAAATAGCATTCCAACTAATCACCAGATTGAACTCACCTGGCAATCTGTCAGTGGAATGCCTCATCACCACGGTCTTGCGTCGCCCTCTACTGGACAGATGCCGCCACAACACTCACAGTTTCACCTCCGTTTCTGTTTTCACATCTTAACAGTGTTAAGTGCACAGCTGATACTATTCCATGGAAATGGAATGATATACTCTGAAAATACACCAGCCCTCTCCTGGATAAATCAGTGCCACCAGTCTCCAAAAAACACAGAATCAGAATCAGTTTAAAAACTCCAGGAATCGATTATTGGAATCGATTCCATCGACTCACATGATTAGGAATCGGAATGGACTCCATATTTTCTGGAGTTGAACAGTTCTTGATCAGAAGAAAAATATGTGTGATGTTGATGAGAAAGCTAATCAGATAAGGTTGCGTTGTTTTTAAATATGGTCGGGAAGGCTCAAGGACAGGTCCTGCTCTATGCCCCAAAGTTTTTTATTGAAAGAAATGCCTTCTAGTTCAAGATAATTTAACATTAGTGGTTGCTACAGGAGAGTTGTGTCCGTATACTCAGTAGGAGACCCTGGGGTAGACCCAGAACACGCTGGAGAGATTATATATCTCATCTGGCCTGGGAACGCCTCGGGATCCCCGGGAGGAGCTGGAAAGCATTGCTGGGGATAGGGACGTCTGGACTACCATCCTTAGTCTGCTGCCACCGCGACCCGGCCCCGGATAAGCACTGGAAAATGGATGGATGGATGGATAGTGGTGGCTATGACAATATTTTTGTATTCTAACTGGTTGCGTGATCAAATTTTTGTGATGTGAGAGTTCTACTTATTATGTGATTGCGTCATGCAATCACATACTGTTACCGGCAAGTCATATTATTATTATTATTATTATTATTATTATTATTAGGCCTGTTTTTTGCTCCTTATCAACGCCCGCAGTTTTGACTCAATCGATTCCATTCCAGTGCCCACATGTTTTGGGTATTGCAGTCCATTGCGATTACATACAGCTAAGTGTTATATTTTTTATTATTATTTTTTATTGGTTTTTGGCCCCATTGAAATGAATGGGAAGATGGTTTTGACTGGGAGAGAGATTTCACGGTCATATGCCGCCATCTAGCGTTGATATGTATTTGCATGTTGTTACGTTTGTACCGACTGTCTTGGTTATAATGTGATTGAAATTACTGGGTATGGAAAACCTGTGCACATCATACTAGTACTAGCAATGGGACTGCACTTCATTTACCACAGGCATTGCACTTAACAGCAGGAATTGTAAACGGATTGATTTCAACGTGATTGGATTTACTACGAGTACGCTGTAGCAGTAAGTGGCCTACTCTCAATCAAATTAAACTGGTTTATGATAGCTTTCTGGAATGCTTCAAAACATACGTCTTAATGTCCAAATTAAGACACTGGCTAACACCTATCAAGGGTTCCGCACAATGCATGCGCGCTGCTGTTAAATTAATTTTTTTTGGTTTTGATTTAGTGAACTCTGAACAATCACAATTTGGATATGGGGCTATGCTATATCCATGGACGTTAGCTAGCATGCTCGTTAAACCATACAGACGGAACTGTACTGATGATACCGTCTTTCGTTGCGAACGTGACCATTTTACAAATGATTATTACAGCCTCTTACTAATTAGCCAAAGTTTCATAGTTCCATTTTCTTAATGCTAAGATAATAATTAGCAAGGCAACACTATTATAATCACGACGTAATTAAAGAATTTGCGTTTTGGATTGGTATTAGGTAAGCTGTGTAGACATTTAGATAAACCTACGCTACGTGTACGGAACGCATGCAGTAGCCTAATTATGTCACTCCCTTCTAACAAATTCTTTTACATCTTGGATGTCCCACAATTTACCACTATAAAACTGAGGTAGGCTACTTATGTTTTTACCAGAGGAAATTAATTATCTAGCTTGTATGCACGTATGTTAGCCAACATTTTATTGCGGTCACTAGACGGCAGTATACACAAGGGTATAAGATTAATCTTGGTCCTTCATTGCAGCTCCTCTCAAGGCTTAGTATAATATAATTATAATTAGCATAGTATGTATACGTTTGCGAGATAATGCATTTCAAGATATCCTAATAATAATGACATAAATGCTTGTAGATTATAGTTTGCCATAGTAACTAACTAGCCATACAATGCGATTAGTCTTGTTATGGCCACGGTATGAGTATCTCAGTATCTCAAAGGTTACGGAGACTTCCTAACTTCGTGCAAAGGCGTTTGACTAGAGACTTACATAACAAATAACCACAATGACGAGCACAAAGGGAGAGAAAGAGTTAAGACAGAACAAGTTCTTCATAAAGCTTTTTACATCGCCGAGTTGGTGTACGATGGAGCTCTCCATAGCTCTACATCAAGGAAGGTTATTCACCTGCACTTGGGCTAATTGTAAGACACTGTACACTGAATGTGAGTTAGGTTGTATTTGTTTAACATTAAAAAGAATTGTGGTGACTTGAATTGAATAGTGGCTGTTAACATGTATCAAGTGATTCCATAAGGCATTCAACAGCGGCAAAGTTTTTTAGTTTTTCAAGGCCCCATGAATGATAGCTCACTGATAATACTGCAAAAGATCATTAGGTTAGCACTTCTCACGCTATACCGCGCTTAGCCAGACCTAGTGGGAGTACTGTCAACAAGGATTTCATTGTGCCGTGTTTATACTGCTGCTTACTGCATGTGAATTCTATTTGTCCAAGTGGACGTTATCTAGCTGAAGTGTGCTTAGCTAACTATTATCCCCTTAAAGGCACCATAAGTAATTGCTTGCTGCAAAACGAACTCCTTTATTTGTCACCACAGCGCGATTGAAATGGCGAAATCCAACACGACAAAGTAGTGTCAGAATGAACAGACTGTCTGATACATGTAAGCTATTTAAACAGGTGGCAGCACAGTCACTAAGATTATTTAAAATGCATCTCAATGGTAAAATAATCAACATTGAACAAACAATAACACTTAAGACAATAAACTGCTGCTGATTTTATGTCTGCAGCGCTGTACACGTGTGATATGCCGTTCAGAAGCCTTAACGTGAGGTTGAGCTAACACAAGATCGTAGGGGAGATTGGGGACGGTTCCAGCACTTTTTGCATTTCTCTGTTACTCTGATACTAATTGACATAGACCAGCCAAACATATTGAACTTATATCTGTCTTCTAATTACCCATACAATTTAAAGATGACTACATATGACATATAGTTCACAATATTTCTATGAATGGAAGAAGTCAGATGTTGCAACTGGCCCCAAGTGGGCGTTTACACTTGTGTTCAGTTCAGCGTTGTCCACCAACACATGAGGACGTAGTAGTGCTGCAGCGGTTATTTTAGAGGGCTGGCCACCCGCACTGCCTGGTTGCTGATGGTGGAAACGCAATCACATCGCATTTGCTCAGGGAAATGCATTTTCTAGTTATTTATATTACCTGGCAGATGGCTAGGACCTGTAAAATGCTGCTTGCAGCGCTTTACAACAGCGAGCAGGAGTGCCTTGTAAACGTTAGCTGCAGGGGCGTCACTTTCACAGCAACACAGTATTATTGACATAAATGAATAAATAAGTTGATAATAATGTAGCTTTTAATGTTGAAATTTCCTTGCATCCATCCATCCATCTATTAGCTATTCCGCTTATCCTATGTAGGTTCGCGGGGGGGCTGGAGCCTATCCCAGCCGACACAGGGCGAGAGGCGGGGTACACCCTGGACAGGTCGCCAGTCTATAACAGGGCCCTTCCTTGCAGTTGCCTAAATTTCCTTGCAGTTGGCGTTTACACTTGTGTTCAGTTCAGCGCTGTCCGCCAACACACGAGGACATAGTAGTGCTGCAGTCGTTATTTTAGGGGCCTGGCCACCCGCACTGCTTGGTCGCTGATGGTGGAAACGCAATCACATCGTATTTGCTCAGGGAAATGCATTTTCTAGTTCATAAATGTGACCTTATTAAACAAGTAGACGGTCAGGAAAGGCTCTGCTCTAAGCATGCCTACTGTGCATCAACGGGCCACCTCTGGGCGAGTTTCCTTAGATGATAGATTCTTAGAGCTCTTCTTTAAAAAACAAGAAAAGTTAAGCCAGGCGGCAAACTTACAAATATACAATGTGACTTGTAAGTAGTAGTTCAGAAGCATTATGTATGATTAAATAGATGTAAATTAGTCAGGCGCCATTTTATTTCATAATTCTTTATAATCTATAAATATGCAACATGCACAACAACAATTGGAGGTTTGAGTGTTTTACCAATCTGTTAAAAATGTAACAAACACACATCTCTAAATTTGTGTTCGTAAAAAGAATACACAAATGTATTTTTGCCATCCACACACAAACACCTCTCAATTTGTGTTCGTAAGTATCAATTTGTTTTTCGTAAATAATAATTTTAATAAGTGCAAAGAATTATATTGACTACTCAGTGTTTCCTCTAGGATTTTTTTCAGCAGTGGGTTGGATGTACTTATTTAATATCAATAGGTTATTAAAAAATATACAGCAAAATGGCACCTGCAAAACTAATTTTAGAACATATTATAAATACCTCTGACCCACTACTTGCATAGTTCACTTTATATTTGCCTCAGTGGCAAGGTTTGCTGCCTGGCTGAACTTTACTTGTTTTTTCAAAGAAGAGGTCTATGCTCTAAGGATCTGTGATAAGGAAACTCACCCAGAGGTGGTCTGTTGATTCTCAGTAGCATTCTCAGAGCAAAGATTCTCCTGGCTGTCTACTTGTTTAATAAGGTTACATTTGTGAATGAGTAGATAACGCTCACATTTATTACAAATATTTTATCACGCAACCAGTTAGGATATTAAAATACATTGCTCAAAAAAATTAAGGGAACACTCAATCATCAGAGTCACCCAGTCAATTAAACTTCTGGGATATCGACCTGTCCAGTTAGGAAGCGTAAGTGATTGTGAATCGAATTCACCTGTTTTGGCGACAAAAGGTGGACAGGAGAGGCAACAGCAAGACAACCCCCAAAAAGGGAATGGTTTTGCAGGTGGTGGCCACGGACAATTTCTCTCTCTGATCCTTCCTGATTGTTTTATGTTTTGCATTTTGCTAGTGCTCTTGTCACTCCTGGTAGCATGAGGCGATACCTGCAGCCCATTCAGGTTGCGCAGGTAGTCCAGCTTTTCAAGGGTGGCACATCCCTATGTGCCGTCGCAAGAAGGTTTGCTGTATCTCCCACCACAGTCTCCGGAGTGTAGAGGAGATACCAGGAGACGGGCCATTACACAAGGAGAGCTGGACAGGGCCGTAGAAGGGCAACAACCCAGCAGCAGGACTGGTATCTGCTCCTTTGTGCGAGGAGGAACAGGAGCATTGTCAGAGCCCTACAAAATGACCTCCAGCGGGCTACTCATGTGCATGTTTCTGACCAAACTGTCAGAAACAGACTCCATGAGGGTGGCATGAGGGCCCGACGTCCTCTAGTGCAACCTGTGCTCACAGCCCAGCACTGTGCAGCACGATTGGCATTTGCTAGAGAACACCAGAATTGGCAGCTTCACCATTGGCGCCTGTTCTCTTCACTGTTGAGATGCTTAATAGTCTTTTAGTACCCGGAGCAGTTGTCGTCAATATTATCATATTGAATATCTGTTATCTAGCTTAAACCCACGCCCCATCCCCAGTTCAGTGGTGTTGGCATGTTGCTAAATAAGGTCATTCATGTTTCTAGCCCCAAATGTTTTTTTAAATAAATATGGCTTGAAAAACCCTTTAGGTGCGCTCGTGTGTGTGGACACTTGAGAGAGACAGAATGAAGACATCGATGTGTCAGTTTGTTAGCGCTGAGTCACACAATACCCCTAATAACTTTAGAAACTGTTTAGCCTACTTTTGCGCACCGACTTATAGATATAAAATAACGTGATATTTTGAAGAAAATTTTGAGAAGAAAGGGTTTAAGGACAGAAATGTCCTATTTAGTTAACGCCTAGCCATACCGCTCGTTTAATTTATTTTGCCTATAGATAAACTATTTTTTATATATATTTTTTAAAGTTGGTAACATCTGTATTATAATATTAAATGTATATATTAGTTTGAGCAGATGTTTGTACTGCTGGCATGGAACCTTTTAGGCCACAAATAAAAAGTAATTTCATTTGTTTTGATTATTATTTATTATTATGTGATTGCGTCATGCAATCACATACAGTTACCGGAAAGTCAGATTATTATTATTATTAGACCTGTTTTTGGCACCTTATCAACGCCCGCAGTTTTGACCCAATCAATTCCATTCCAGTGCCCACATGTTTTGGGTATTGCAGTCCATTGCGCTTACATACAGATAAGTGATCGGGTCATGTGTTATATTTTTTATTATTATTTTTAATTGTTTTTTGGCCCCATTGAAATGAATTGCGAGATGGTTTTGACTGAGAGAGAGATTTCACGGTATATGCCGCCATCTAGCGTTGATGTTATGTATTTGCATGTTGTTACGTTTGTACCGACTGTCTTGGTAAAATCTGTGCTGTGGGGAAAATCAGCTGCGCACATCATAATAGTACTGGCAACGAGACTTCACTTCATTTACCACAGGCGTTGTACTTATTAATAACAGCAGGAATTGTAAATGGATTACTCTCAATGGGATTGGATTTACTACGAGTACGCTATAGCAGTAAGTGGCCTACTCTCAATTAATTTAAATGTGTTTGTTGTGTAAACAGGGCTAGTAAGGCCGGGGCTAAGAAATGACACGTAAAGGCTATAAACCTATAAATATACATATTACACAATACAGCTAATTTAGTTTGTTTAAGGTAAACTTAGGCCAGTTCACTTGTTTTGTGTTTTTTTTTTCATGAATTAAGATCTCTAATTAGAGTCAGTATTCTGGATAAGCCAGCTAGTGCAGCGTTTCATAACACTGTGTTCCCCTATACTGCTATGCATTTGTATTTGTTTGAATGATTTTCTGTATTAACCTCAAAGCAACCCTGTCTAGATTCCTTTTTACAAAACAACCAGTATCTAACAATGCTAATTGAAACGAAAAACAAGATGCAATAAAACAGCTACATTTGATTTGATTTTGATTTGAAAGTATTTATTTCGGTCCATATATGCATATGTTACACCAACAGCTTGAATTATTTTTATTTTGTTTTTCAATTTGATTTGATTCATTGGGATTAAATACAGAACTACAACACATTTTAAGTTAATTGTTAGCCTTTAGGAACATAATTTTTACAAGCACACCTTTATTCTTTACCGCCCCTCCCTCTCTCTGCATATGTGTCAGTGTGCTGTGGGACCCTGCTCTGTTCCTGTCTTTTGTTGGTGCTGATCAGCAAGGTCACGAACCAGGCCAGGACGATGCATCAGCCATTAACAGGGCACGGGTGAGCATTTTTGTTTGTCTTGCTATTGACGCTAATAAACCGAAAATGCCAATGAATAATCCATTTTATTTTAGTCAGTTTGCTTAAAGGCAACCTCTCCAATTAAAATCAGGGAATTCCAATGTGATTTTTGGGTTCTATTACACTTGATACGTTCGACTCCTCTATGAGAAACGCTCTTAGAGCGTGCATCATTCACTGAACACTTATACCACAGCGCCTTGTAATCAACAAGGCTCGTGAGACTAAGGGTCGCGCACCCGCGTCAGCTACTCTATAAATACAGTAGCGGACCTATCTCACTTCAGATTTTCATCATTCAGCCAGGTGTGAACATTATCGATGTCCTCCCATCTACTGAATCTTCCGTGAATATGCTGTTCTGTCTGAGGGTTTTCTCCTTGCTAGCAAGGTAAGAAGTTTTCTCTGCCGCTTTCGACGTTTCTTCTGCTTTCCGTTGCGCTACTTAATGTAGCGCCACAGTCCGCTGTGCCAAGTTGGCCAGGCAGCTATTGCTGTGGTGTGCAGTTAACCGGAGGTCACTCAGGGCGACTCATGTCCACAGTCACCTGAATACTGGCGCAGACCGTCTCTCCCGGGGAGAAATCCCGCCCAGAGAGTGGCGTCTGCATCCGGAGGTGGTACAAGAAATTTGGTGTCACTTCGTAGAAACGTCTGTCATCTCTTCGCCTCGGCGGCCAGTGGCCAGTGTCGACTTTACTTCTCTCTGTGAGAAGAAGGCACTCCTCTGAGCATAGATGCTCTGACGCACGCGTGGCCTGCAGACAGCCTGCTAAACGCGTTTCCCCCTACAGCTCTGATCCCAGCCTGCTGGCCTGCGTGAGCTCACAGAGACTGTCGCTGATATTAGTAGCCCCTCGATGATTGACCAAACCATGGGCGGCGGATATATACAGCTTGGTGATAGGGAACCTCGGATTCTCCCGTTGCACCCGGACTTACTGTCCCAGGCGAACGGCGAGAACCCATGAAAGGCTAAGGTTGACCACTGACGGGTTACACCCCAGGTGGTCGCCACTATTAAGAGCGCTAGGGCAGCGTCCACTAGGTCTCTGTATGACCTGAGATGGCGCGTGTTTGAGTCCTAGTGCGAGTAGCGGAATTTGGTGTTGTTCCAATGCGACCTGGGGAGTGTCCTATTCCTCCAGGGGCTACTGGACAACAGAAGAGCCTTTTCCACGGTCAAAGTTTACCTGGCAGTCTTGTCGGCTTGCCATGTCGGCTTTAATGGCAAGACAGTTGGTGCTCATCTGCTCATGTCTCGCTTCATGAGAGGTGTACGCAGGCTGCGCCCGGTGTCTAAACCACTCACTCCCTCCTGGGATCTCGGGTTGGTTCTGGATGGGCTGTCACTTAAGACGGCTTTGTTGCTGGCTTCGGCCACGTCCAAGCGTGTCAGTGATTTACAGGCCCTCTTCGTTCATCCTTCATGTACTCAGTTTTCCCCCGGAGATGCCAAGGTGATCTGAAAGCCAAACTCAGCATTTGTGCCGAAGGTCCTGAGCATGACTTGCACCTGTAACTCTATTGAGGTGCTCCGGCTCTGTTCCGATATGGATCTGCACTCCCTGGAGTGTCTGTGCCCTGTACACATGGTGCGATGTTACATGGAAAGCTAGGACAAGGGGATTCCGTTCCACGGATCAGTCGTTTTTCTGTTTTGCTCGCCCTTCAATGAGGAAGGCTCTGTCCAAAATCAGACTGGCTGTGGTTTGTGCAGGCTATTCAGTTAGCCTATGGTGCTCTGGGATGTGCATCACCTATGGCCATACGCGCACATTCCACTCGTGGAATTGCCGCCTCGGGGGCGTTTTCCAAGGGTGTGTCTGTCTCGGACATCTCTGCTGCAGCTTATGTATATAACCCAGGTTCTAATAAGGAGAGGAGTGAGACTTCTCTCCAAAGTCTGCCCCATGGCTGAATGACGACTGGATTCAAATCTGAAGTGAAATGGGTCTGCTACTGTATTTATAGAGTAGCTGACGTGGGTGCGCGTGACCCTTAAAGTCTCATGGGCCTTGTTGTTGGTATAAGTGTTCAGTGAATGATGCACGCTCTAAGAGCGTTTCCCATAGAGAGGAGTCTCACTCCTCTCCTTATTCGAACCTGGGTTATATACATAACGCCTAGTTATTTCCCCTAATGCAATCACTACTTCTGTTAAATAAGTTTGAAGTTCGAAATATAGTTGTTAGATGTTAGAAATAGAAACATTCTTACAAACAGGCTAACATGGAAGCCTCCCCTGTGTATTTTCTATGCAGTTGAGTTTTTGTGTGTACACCATCCTGGGGGTGGTGAAGAGGGCCCGCTGGCCAGCTGACCTGGAGGAGGCCAAGGCAGGTGGGTTTGTTATGGGCTTTAACCCCAGTGGAGTCCCTATCTACAGAAACCCCTGTGCCCCCCAGGTATTGGCTCTTCTGCCCAACCTGCTGGTACTCATCAGGTATGAATTTTATTTTATATGTTTGCGTGATCACTTTAGAATTGTTTTTTCCAAATCCCCAGAGTCCACATTTTTAAGTTGACTGTGCATTGAATGTGTTTTTGCTATGAAAGTGTTGTTTAAAAAGATGAAGATTACCTCTTCCATCTGTTTAGGACCCTCAACAGTCTCTTTATGCCAGAGAATATGGCTCGTCTGAGTGAAACCTTCTCAAAGACCTATGACTTGATGGATGTGGAGAAGAATATTGTGCTAGGTAAAAGGCTACAATAGGAAGAGTACTTCTAGTCCTGTGGTCAAGGTATTTCACTTGTCCAGGCTATATGGTTGCTCCTGGGGCTTTCTGTGTAGTGTATATTTGGACATTTTATATTTAATTTAGGGATAAATATCCATTTTATTTATATTTATATTTTTATATATATATATATATATATATATATATATATATATATATATATATAATTAATATTATTATTATTTTGGCGTACTGTACAGTGCGACAGTTTTGGTAGCATATGCTACTAAAAATTATTCGGTGCGAATAGAAATATGTATCCATTAATTTAAACAGAACACTACGAACTACGCCAGCTAAAAACCTTAGAGCATACTAGAAGACAGTACTATTCAGACATCAACCAAAATGATGAAAAGGTTATAACAAGTTTACGTAAAGCACTACTCTGACTGCCGCGTCTATTGACGAGAAAGTGGTGGTTGTTGGGCCGGAGAGCGTTTTTGTGCGCTGTGCATATCTATGCGAAAGGTCATGTCACCTAAACCAAAAAAGCCTGTTAACCAGTCGCTGACTTGTTAAATTCGTAAGTTCGCCTACTAATGTTTGCCGTGACTACAAGCTGTAAGATAAGAATATATTTTAGATAGACAATGTTGAAATTGTTTAGGCCTACCTTATGTAACCTATAATTAAGATAGCCTACAGCACAGCAGCGAGCGCAGGAGTAGCTGGGCATCATAAACGTTAGCAGCAGGGGTGTCGCATTCACGGAAACATTATTCCACCACATCGTTGACATAAATAAATACTTGAATTAGTTGATAATCACGTAGCTAGCTTTTTTATGTTGAAATGTCCTTGCAGTCGCCTAGGTCATATTTTCTTATCAATGTTTTAGGTTGACATGCTAATATAACGCCACACCCCTCCCAAAAATGAATATAGGGATTTTTTTTTTCATACTGGCTCTGCACATGCTTACAGTAGCCTATATTAAAATTCCTACAAAAAGGCGATAGAGAGATAAAGGGCTGATGGTGCACAGTAAAAGTAAATTCAGGATTTTTTGACTAATAAAACATGTTTAACTGCCCACCTGTGTTTGCTACTAAATATTTTTATGTGCTACTGAAATCTTTAGCTTGCTAGCACTGGTGCTACCACGTAAAAAAGTAAGCGTATAGCCCTGAAAACTGACTGGTGTTCTAAGAAGGAGATTTGCTAATCATGATGTTATCTGGGTTTGTTATTGTCTGTGATGCGCTGTTTTTTACCCGTAGGTCTTTCCCAGCAACATCTGGAAAATTACGACTCTCCAGTGTACAAAAGTAACTTGGAGCGAATGCAGGGCTTTTTCTTCACCTTGTATGACAACAGGTTCTTACAACAAACATTTCTTGTCTTTTGTTTTCATTGCTCTGAACACATTGCGATGAAAAATAATATAGTCGATACATTTTGTGAGTGTCTCACCTTTTTGAATAATCTAATATTATGTAACATGGATAATGTTGCGTTCTGTAACAGTGATTACCCTTTCTGTTTTACACTCTTCTCTTTGTAGTTTCCATATCCTGGGGAGTGCAGGTCTGTCTCTCCAGCAAGACTTTTATGCCATCCAGGGATTGGCCGAACAGATCGTTGGCTCTGCCTTTTCCTCCCTGGACCACGTGCCTGACCATCGACTTCGCCCCATCCTCCATATCTTTTCTGCCTCTTGAGACATTTTAGTCTTTTAATCTAAATGTACCAGGATCACACAGTAGAATATTAAAAATAGGTAGTTAGGATAAAGGGCAAACTGTAAATGACTGAAATTACAACGATTGTTGATTCTTTGACTAAAATGAATAAGTATTTTAAGCAGAAAAAGCAGCCATAACATGACAGTATGCTCCTTAACCTGAGTGTTGTGTACGTGTGTTCTTAAAGCAGCTAGTGCTGTCATGTCCCCAGGATTACTATGACAGTCTACTCTGCCCCCTGCTAGGCCCTCTGTTAACCTACATGCTGCAGGTCAGACCCTACCAAACACTCACCTGCTCTGTGCTGCTTACCTGTCACAATACACACACCCCTACCTTCAAACAAATCAAATACATTTTATTTGTATAGCACATTTCTGTATAGCACATTTGATACACAGAGGCAATTAAATGTGCTTTACACAAGGCAAGCAGAAAAGCATACAAGGAAGAGGACAAAAGACCATTAAAAGAAACAGGAAAAAAATAATAACAGAAAATAAAATTGCTAAGAATGACAAAACACCTGTGGAAGGAAGTATACCTTCCTTGTTCTGCATCATTGTATCTGTACAAATCAAGTACTCTGTCTTAATGCTCTAGGTCAGCCATTGATTATTAAACGGACAGAGCAACGACTTAAAATAACTATCCACTTTTGTTTGAGTGTTTTATTATAGCTGTAATTTATTCTTACAGAGACTTAATGTCAAGTGGCAGATCATCAACCAGAGGAGTTCTATGAGGTAAGCTGCGTGTGTGTGTGTGTGTGTGTGTGTGTGTGTGTGCATGTTTTCATGAGTTCCACTCCTTAAACCCACCAACCTATCCTCTGAGGATGGGGCAGAGTTCGAAGACTCGGGGGAAGCCTCACCCATATCCCTGGCAGAGGTCACTGAGGTAGTTAGGAAGCTCCTCAGTGGCAACGTGCGCCGGGTGTGGATGAGATTCTCCCCGATATGCTGAAGGCTCTGGTCATTGTTGGGCTGTCTTGGTTGACTTGCCTCTTTGGTGTTGCATGGAGGACAGGGACTGCCCCTTGTCACCGATCCTGTTTGTGATTTTCATGGCTAGAATCTCAAGGCGTAGCCAGGGGGAGGAGTGTGTCCGGTTTGGGGGCCTCAAAATTGCTTCTCTGCTCTTTGCAGATGATGTGGTTCTGATGGCTTCTTCAGACCATGACACGCACTGGAGCGGTTTGTAGCCGAGTGTAAAGCGGTCGGGGTGAGAGTCAGCACCTCCAAGTCTGAGGCCGCCGGAAAATGGTGAAGTGCTCTCTTCGCGTTGCGAGTGAGTTGCTGCCCCTAAGCGAGGGAGTTCAAGTATCTCTGGGTCTTCTTCACGTGTGAGGGAAAAATGGAGCGTGAGATTGACAGGCAGATTGGTGCAGCGTCAGCAGTAATGCGGGCGTTGTACTGGACCGTCGTGGTGAAGAAGGAGCCGAGCTGAAAGGAGAAGCTCGCAATTTACCAGTTGGTCTACGTTCAAACCCTCACCTATGGTCATGAGCTTTGGATAGTGACCGAAAGAATAAGGTCACAAGTACAAGTGGCTGAAATGAGTTTCCTCCGTAGGGTGGCTGGGCTCAGCCTTAGGGATAGAGCTCGGTCATCCGGAGGGAGCTCAGAGTAGAGCCTCTGCTCCTTCGCGTCGAAAGGAGCCAGATGAAGTGGTTCGGGCATCTGATTAGGATGCCTGCTGGGCGCCTTCATTTGGAGGTTTTCCGGGCACGCCCTACTGGTAGGAGACCCCAGGGTAGACCCAGAAGACGCTGGAGAGATTATATATCTCATCTGGCCTGGGGACGCCTCGGGATCCCCCAGGAGGAGCTGGAAAACGTTGCTGGGGAGAAGGATGTCTGGACTATCCTTCTTAGCCTGCTGCCACGGAGACCCAGCCCCGGATAAGCAGCGGAAAATGGATGAATGGATGGGTTGAGCACTTCCAAAAATTGTTCAACAGATTGTCTGCTATCAGCCAGGAGGCACTTGACCGTCTGCCACCACTGGAGACAAACAACACACTGTATCTCCTCCTTTCTGTTGAGGAGATGCGAACGAAAAGGCTCCAGATGCAATCCCGCCACAGATCTACAAGAAAGGCGAAGAGCAACATCTCCATCGGCTGACTCAACTATTCCAGGAAATATGAACGCGAGTCGCACCTCTTAGGACTTCAAAGATTCTTCCATTATTCATCTGCACAAGAAGAAAGGCAAACAACAGATCTGCGATAACCATCGTGGGATCTCACTACTCTGCATTGCCGGCAATATCCTGGCAAGAGTCCTGCTGAATTGGCTCATCTAGAAAGACTCATCTGGAAAAAGGCATTCTGCCGGAGACTCAGTGCAGATGCCATAAAGAACAGTCTACGGCAGACATGATCTTTTACCGTGCAACAACTACAGGAAAAATGCTAAATATCCAGTTAAACTCCTGACAACGGCGAGCGGAGAAGGTAAATGGCAAATCATGAAGAAATTTAGCTGCCCAGAGAAATTCACAAAAATTGTTTGTGAATTTCATGACGCATGTTTGCGCGAGTTATCGACAAGGGTGTCCCCTCAGAGCCTTTTCCCGTCACCAACAGTGTCAAACAAGGGTGTGTTATTACCCCGACTCACTTTAGCCTCATGTTCTCGGCAATGCTGTGGGATGCATGCAGAGATGAATGTTGCCGTTATACTCCATATTTACAAAGCTGTTGTTCTATCCTCGCTGCTGTATGGTGCTGAAACATGGACCGTCAATCAAGTCATGCAAGGAAGTTAACTCACTTTCATCTCAATTCTCTTTGACAAATCCTTGACATCAAATGGCAGGACAGAATCCCGATACTGAAATCTTAGAGAGAACAAACCTGCCCAGTGTCTTCACAATGCTGAAACTAATCCAACTGCAGTTGGCTGGGCACATCAGGAGGATGTCGGAGGAACGTCTTCCAAAACGCGTCCTGGACACGTTGAACTGCTTCATTGCCGCCTTAAGCATCAACCAGACCAGTTAGGAGACCTTAGCAGAGGATCACGAGGCCTGCGCAATACTGTCAAACAAGGCTCCAACACTTACAAATCCGTAAGAATTGAAAACGCAATCATTGGGCTTGTTGGTGTAGGGAAACCAATCCTCAAACCATCCCCCTCATTCCAGAGAATCAAAGCATGGTCTCTCAACACAAAGGGTCATAAAACCTTAACTCTATTCCAGCAATTCCAACTGCTACTTTAAGGATTAATGAATTGGGATTAAGAAACTGTTGCCAAATGTACAATCAATTAAATTATTGGACATTGACAATGGGAGGAAATTGTAACATCAATCGTTTGTATTTTGTAATAATTATATATTTTGTATTGTTTTACTAAGCTAACTAACATAATTAGCCTAGTCATGTTTGGTATCCAAATGTCCACCATGAGATTTTGTAAACTTTGCAAACGTTATATAGAACATATTCTTAGCATACAGGTATAAATAGAAAGAAAATGATTTGAGCTAATCAAGCTGACAACCATTATCTCATACAGTGAGATAATTTACACCTCTAGTCCCTGGCCTTTGGCCAATCAGGTGACCTTAACCACATTTTGGACACGCCTTCTCAGACTAGCTTAAATAGATTTTCGAACCAGGAAACTTGGCTTTTTGAAGATCCGCACGTAACCTGGGAAGGCCGCCCTGCGTTACACGGGTTGATAAAAATTGCACCCAACCATATTCCTTGACCATGTGTCTGCAAGCAACTCTTCGAACAAAGGATTTTAGGCCTTCTTCCTCACTACAAGGCCGGAAAACCTTGCACACTTTCAAACTGAACCAGCGCACAATTGTCCTCCTTCCCAGAAAAGGACAATTAACACGTCAAAGAAGACCAAAAACCCACGTTGCTTTTCCATGTTTATTCAAACAAGGAACTAACTTTCAGAACTTCACCAAAGGAACCACGGACTTCTCAAATTGGCTCCAGCCGCAACAGCAAGCTAATAAGACCATTTCTTGTGCCACAGCTCCGCCTTTCTTCTCACAGTAATGTAACCCATGCTTTTCATACGTTGAGCGTTGGATGCTAAAGCTTAGACAATTTCTGCTGTGTTATGCTTACCATAATTTATCAATATTTTAACTGTTATAATGTGTACGTTTAGCTACTAACCACTTTAGTTTATTAATGTCATAATTTTGTCATTCTTTGTAGTACTGTAATTTTCATGTGTTTTAGACTAGTAAATAAATAGAATTGCTTTGTAATCAAACACAGCTGTGTCATCGTCGTTTTCATACAATCATTTATTCTCGTAACATAGAACATCACTACTTCAGAATTGAGACTCTAACTTCAACTAGGCTACTTATTAAATTAATGCCAAATCAGACCTGGTTTCCCATCGAGCCATGCAATAAGCTTAAATCTTTGGGTGGTGCCCCCTTAATTATCTGATATCAAATTGATCGATTACAATATTAATTTATGAATTAATTGATAATCTACAAAATTGATAAAGAGTAATTCACACACAAGAAGTAGTAAACCAGTAACCCTACATTGGTCACCTACGCGTACACAGACACTCTGCTCCTGTAAACAAATTCAATCACCCCATAAAGGGAACTGATACTCTTTAAAAACTGACGTCTTTGAAATAGAAGGACAAACTTTTGTGTGTGCATGCATGTCCACTTGAGTTTGTTATGATGTGTATTTTCAGTAAACAGAATTTTTATGTTTTGATTAAGTGGATTGCTTGCATGCTTGTTTATTCAACCACCCTTTTTATCATTCTCTGTTTAGTGGTGAAGATCATGAGGAGGAGCAAGTTTGCGAGGAGAGCCAGGTGACTCAGGAAATGCTGGATGAGCACCTGGTCCGCCTCGTCACCAGAGAGGTGCTGGACCTCCTCAGTAAGTCCAACCTGCCTCATTGCACAACATATTAACAATATATAGTTTTCACTATCCACTAGTCATTTTTCATCTATCATTTTCACTGTCAGCTAAAATCATTGTAATTCATTACACCTTTATTGTTGTTTAAACTAAACCATAATGGCTAGAAAGTCTTCTTTCCTCCTACTCTTTCTTTATCTGAAGGCATGCTCACATAGTACTATGTCTTGTGGTTCGAGCTCGCCACACTAACTGCCATGTGAAAGAATGACCCAAGTCTTCTCCTCTCCCTACAGCGGTGAGTTGCATATCAAGGAAAGTGTCTGAACCAGCAGGGAACAAAGAGGAGATGGACGGTGAGACTCAACACAACACAATCCTAATATTTTTAAAATGTCTCTTTTTAGACAGTACCTTTCTTGTTGCTTCGACTTGCTAGTTGCAAGAGTCTCTGTCAGTTTAATTTTCTTAATTTGATTGAATATATTTGGGGTCACAGATGATGAAAGGATGTCCATGGAGTCGTCCCAGGCAATTCCATCGGCCCAGCCCACAGACGAGCTGACAGAGCTAGGGAAATGTTTAGTTAAACATGAGGTATGTATGACACGACCACGGGAAAATTTGACCATACACCAACTACACCTAACACGTTCTTTTTCTCTTCCTTAAATAAAAATACACTTACATTCACATGCTAATTTTGTCAACGAAAATTTGTACAAAAAGTATTAGTTGACAGACTTTTTTTTCATGACTAAATTGTAACGACAACGTAAATTAAAGAAATATTGACGACAAAAATTAAGACGGAATCTTAGTTCATTATGCCCTGACGAATTAAGACGAGACGAAATAGCTGGCTCTGTTCAGGCGGACAACCTAGATTAAAGTTGCTGTCTCAAGGCATTTGTTGTTTTCCTTTTTAACCATTAATTTAATTGCATTACAGATTCTCATGCATCTCTCTCATTTGATGATTATTTTCCCCTGCTCTGAGTCTGTATGTCCACGCAGTTTTGAGCAAAAGCAACAGTATAATTTGAACAAGCAAACGTAACCTTGTGAGAGCTCCAAATCTAGCGGGGCTAAATTCATTATTCAGTTTAGCCAGATTGCATAACCTAGTTACGGTTAACATCAGGGTTACGTTTAACATCAGCCACTGCCCTCTTTCGAAGGGCGCCGCATGTAACCTACTGTTCAAGTGGTTGCATGTGTAGAAGTGGGCATATAAACCAGAGCCATTTATGTTAATTCCCCTTAAGAGTCAGGACTAAAACATTGACGAAGATTTTTAATTAAACGAAAACAGACTACCACTGACTAAATCTTGACTAAAACGAAACAAAAGGAAATTACGAAAATTTGACTTTAACGGGAACTACAATTTTCAGTAAGGGCGAAAACAAAATAAGAAATGCTTATCAAAATGAACACTGCATTCACACACTCTCTCTGGCACACTCATGATGTACAGTATGAACCACTTAATTTATCTGTGTCTTACTCATGGAATCTCTATGCAGGACATCTATATGACCCTATTGACCATCTCCTTCACCGCTCTTTCATGGAAGGACACCAGTAACTGTCACCGAACAGCCTCCATGGTCTGCTGGACTTTGCTACGACAGGTAGAGATCACTGTTTCATGCTTTTTTCTATTCATTACTTGTATGTATTCACTGAACTGGAGTTTGACACCCTTGTATATTAATAGCAATTGAAAGGATTGAAGACAAGGGAACTGTTTCATTGGAACAGCAGTCTGATACTCTTCTCAAACCAGAACAAATTACATATTATCATACGTACATATAAAGCTAAAGTGATGCTGTTAAAAGAATTTGATTGCCCTGCCACACGGACATGGCCTGGATAAACAAGGAAAAGCTAATTACTTTCATTTTGTGTGTGTGCGCGCCCAGGTTGTTGGTGGCAATCTTCTTTCTGAGGCAGTAACTTGGTTCTACACTAGTGTTCTCAAGGGGCTGCAGATGCATGGGCAGCATGAGGTCTGTAATGCGACCCTAACACTACTAGCCATGCTCATCTATGAGAACCTTGTAAGTGTACTACAAATATCCTTCTCAATTCTTCCATTTTAAATTCTATCACTCTGATTTGCCGTATTTTTCCGACCACTGGCATTTAAAGCAATTGTATTTTTATTATTTATTTTATTTATACAGGGTTAACCGGCTGAGACCAGGTCTCTTTTCCAGCAGTGCCCTGTTTAAAGGCAGAATATATCAATTACAACAACAACAACAACAACAACAACCACAAAAAAACTAAAACAATATTTACAATACAGTACAATATTTAAGTTTCAACCAAAACAAGAACACTCTCCAGCTCCCAAATCATCCAGTAAAAGTTTAAATTGTTCAACAGAAACAAACTGCTCTTATTTTAATTCCTGTTGAATCTTGTTCCATTTATCCAAGGCAAAAACACTGAAAGCTGATTTACCAAGTTCTGTGTTCACTTTTACAAAAAGAAACAATGTTTTTCTCTCCTATCACTAAGGGAAGACCATCCTACTTTTGTATACAGTGTACAATGAGTTCTTAAATTACCCCAGCTATAAAACGCAAAGCACTATGGTAAACTGCATCAAGGGACTTTAGAATAGTTGGGGCTGCATGCATATACACTATCACCATAATCCATGACTGACCAGAGAGTAGATTTTACAATTGTCTTTCTATTTTCAAGTGAAAAGCATGACCTTATTCTATATAGAGCTCCAAGTCTGATCCTCACCTTCTTTGTGAGTTGAAGCACATGCGTCATAAATGATAACTTTTCATCTAGTGAAATTCCCAAGTATTTGTAAACTGCAACATGCCCAATTTGGGCTCCATTAAGGGAGTAAATGTTATGTCTTTTGGCCCTTGAGAAAAGCATATATTTAGTTTTTGACTCATTAAGCACTAATCTTAGATTTGTAAGGGATTTCTGTACACAATTAAAGGCCCTTGTCAGGTTTGACATTTCCTGTTCCATGGATGGAGCACAGTAATAAAGAGTGGTATCATCTGCACAGATGACATACATACCGTATGTCATTAATATAAAGTGTAAATAATGTAGGACCTAATACCAAACCTTGTGGCACACCATTTTCTATGGCTACAACCTTTGATTTCAAACCTTTAGCATATATGCACTGTGTTCTATCAGAGATGTAGTCCTAAAACCATGTAAAGGCTGCATCATCAAATGCAGCAAGGCTAATCTATCCAGACGTTATCTGTGATTAACTGTATCAAAGGCCTTTGACAAAACAATAAACAAAGCAGCACAATGTTTCTTATCATCAAGAGCATTAACTATATAATTTACTACAAGAGTAGCTGCTGTAATAGTACAGTGACCAGCTCTGAAACCCGACTGAAAAGGGCTTAAAATATTATTAGTGGACAAGAAAGCACAAAGCTATTGATTTACAAGATGTTCTAACATCTTTGCTAGACATGGGAGTTTAGAGATAGGTCTGTAATTATTTAAGTCACTTGCATCCCCCCCTTTATGTAAAGGAGTAACCAGAGCTGATTTCCATATTTTAGGTATTAAACCAGAAGTGATTGTTAAATTAAAAATATGTGTCAGGGGCTCGGCTATGAAGGGGGCAGAAAGCTTTAGCAGATACGGGTCTTATTGATCTGCACCCATAGTGCTTCTCATACACTTGGTCGTTGCATAGGGCATGTAGAACCTCCAAACAATCAAATTGTCTAAATGAGAAGTAAACACCATTTCCATCGGAATTAAATGGGAATATCTCTTTCTACACCAGTGTAAACGGCATCTCCTGGTGCCATTTGTGCCCCAATAGCTCTACTCATGGCTGCCGCTGTTAGTATTGCCAGTGTTGCCATGGCAATACTACTTTTTAAAGCGTATAGCATGTATTTAATGTAGAAGACCTCAGCAACCTGTAATAAAGACCTAATTTTATGCAGTGAATAATCTGATTGCATCTGCTGTGATATATGAACACATTCAAACTTCATCAATGGACACGATACCGCAATGCACTTTGTTTTAATAGTAGCATCGTTCCTCTAGTCTCCAGCCAGACCGCTGCGACCAGAGACAGCGGGAAACAGCTTGTGGGAGATAAAGAGACGTGACAGTCGTGACCGATGCTCTAGCTAGACTTCACATGTTGTTATGCTACACTGTAAAAAAATCTTTACATTTACAGTGACATTTTTTTACAGTGTATTTTATAAGATGTTGCTTAGGAAACATAACAGTAATACATTTAAGCTAAAGGTTGTTGAATGTAATCTATATACCTATGTAATACAAACATACAAGTTCAATAAAACCTTTCTTCCAGTATAGATAAGGGAAGGATACTGAAAGAAATGTTGTATTTAAATTGTATATTTGTTGTGAAATCATTCTCGATAAAAATCTGAATGAGGTAACGACGCTGTTGGTCTTGACTTTTCTATCTAATTTTCCGTGACCACGGTCCGTGTCCTTTTCAGAAGTACACTAGACGCACAAGTAGGGGCTAGTATTTAAATAGTGTTGGAAGAAGCACATTATAAGATTCTTGTTAATCAATTGTATGTAGCCTAATAGAGGCATACTCGTGAATAATCGTGTGAGGTTCCTGGGCACAGACCGAGATTGACGCCACAGTAACGGTTGGGATTCAGACCCTTTTATTAGAAAACTGCATGCAACAGCGGTTGCTGGCTGGTTGCTGGTTGCTTGCTTCCTTGCTTCCTCCCCAGCACTCTCCAACCTACTACAAAGAAACTGACACCCATAAATAGCATTTCAACTGATAACCAGATTGAACTCACCTGGCGATCACTCAGTGGAATGCCTCACCACCACAGCTCCTTCATTTGGTGGAGCCACTGGAGGGGTGCGTGATTGGAGTAGAGGGTGAAGGCGCATCCCAGCAAATAGTAGCAGAGGGTGCAAACCGCCATTTGATGGCCAGGGACTCCTTCTCCACCGTGCTGTACCGAGCCTCACGTTCCGACAACTTGCGGCTTGGGTACAGCACCGGATGGTCGACCTACCCCTGCCGCTGGGACAAAACCGCCCCCAGCCCTCGATCCGAGGCATCTGTCTGTAGGGAGAAAGGGAGATCCATATTAGGCGCATACAGAACCGTGTTTCCACAGAGAGCATTTTTCAACTTCTCAAATGCCACCTGGACTGGATCTCCGTCCACTGGACTGGATCTGGGGCAGTCTTACGAGTGAGTTCAGTCAGGGGGAGAGCCAACTATGAAAACCCCGGAACAAACTGCCGGTAGTAGCCAGCCAACCCCAAGAACCCTCTCACATATTTTTTGGACTTGGGCCGTGGGGAAGCCGCAGTTGCTGCAGTTTTCTCTATATGTGGCCACACCTCCACATTATCCAAGTGATACCGTATCTCTCTCCCACCAATCACGCACTTCTTTGGGTTGGCCGTGAGCCCCGCCTCCCGCAGCGCCGTTAAGACAGCCACTACCCTCTGCACATGCTCCGCCCAGGTGTTGCTGTAAATGACGACAGGAACCTCATCGTTCCATTTTTTGAGGAGATTAATGTGGTTTATCTGCGTGCTATTTCCCCTGTCCGTACGCACAACTTCATAGTCTACGTCCCCCACTCGCCGTGTGACCACAAACGGCCCATGCCACTTTGTGAGTAATTTCGAGCTAGAGGTGGGCAATAATACAAGGTGCAAATTTTTTGAGCTTAGTTCCCCTATCATAACGGCACTTCTGTTGCTCTTGGGCTTGCTGCAAATGTTCACGTGAGAGCCTATGCTGTGAGTGCATAAGATGGTGCCGCGTCTGGCCGTACCAGCACGCCATCAATTTTTATCATTTGGCTAAGGGCGAAGCGTAGAGTGGCATCACGAGACTGCTCGAGAGGGAAATCCTCCATAGGGGGAAACACCGGCAATGAAGACTCCCCCCCCCCCCCCCCCCGGACTCGGCCGAATCAGGAGCCCTCGCATCAGCGCAGAACACAGCACACACCTCACATGTCCCTGCTTGTCGTGAACACACCCCCACATTCCCCCCCACTAATCTATCAAACCTAGGCCAATCCTATGATCAGGGGGTGCGACAGGTGTGAGCTAACCGCAGCCTTTATTCGATGTTTTCCCCCCCATAACGAATTTCGATAGGGACCACTGGGTACTCTTGTAGCGCCCATGAATACACCTAATAGATACCCGTGTTGCTTCCACTAATGCCGGGGGTCGAACCAGGCGCTCTTGGATCATGGACTGCATACATCCAGAATCCAGTAGAGCCTGGTGTGTGTCCCCTTGCAACCTAACCGGAATGCAGTACGTCGCCCCTGGACCGGGGAAAGGGGTCGGCATGCCAGCGACACGGACGACCTGGCCCACCTCCATCAATGAGCACTCCCTCCGGAAATGGCCAGGCCGACCACATCACCAGCATCCCTCGCATCGGAGGGCCTGTCTGCGGGATGGGGGAAGTTGGTGTG
Source organism: Galaxias olidus (assembly GCA_026901105.3). NCBI lineage: Eukaryota > Metazoa > Chordata > Actinopteri > Galaxiiformes > Galaxiidae > Galaxias > Galaxias olidus. Next base: position 33,040 of record JAPMUY010001675.1, on the reverse strand, counting down.
GGTGTCGGCTTCCCCTCCCCAAAAGTGTGAGCCAGCCGCTCGCTCTGTGGTGCCGGCACTGGTCGCTGTAGTGGGCAGCAGCTCTCGGCTCGTCGGGACACGGGAATAGCCGGTGTCTTGGGCACTACGGCCAGGTGGTCTTCTGCCAGGGCTACCACCACGTCGAGGGTGGTGGGTCGGTGACGTCGAACCCAGGCAGACGTCCTCGCTGGCAGCCCCTCTTCAAAGGCCTCCAGCACCACCTGCTCCAACATCTCCCTCGGCCCCCAGCTCCCGCAGCCACCTCTGGGCCCGGTCCAGCAACTGCTGCGCGTAGGCGTAGGGCCGGCCCTCCAGGTCGTCTGCCTCCCCCATTTGGTGAATCTGGACATGCGGGTGCCGGGGAGTGCTCCCCATGCTCCCCCCTCGAGGAGCTGGCCAAGCACCTTCCTGTCCTCTGCCTGGGCCTGCTGCAGTTGCCGGCCCAGCTGCACCTACCGCTCCTGGACCTCCAGCACAGGGCTCAGCAGCTGGCCCATCGGTGTGGTCTCCGGTGTCATGCCAACCCTAATCTGTGCCCCACGTTGATATCTGGATCTCAGTATCTCTATAAGAGCTAGCTCTAGACCTCTTATAGAGATACTGAGATCCAGATATCTTTGTCTTAGTGTCTGTAATACAGCCAACTGGACAGTGATCACTCAAATCTATTGGGAACACACAGGAATGTGTGTATTTATGTGGCATATTTGTCAGTATCAGATCCAACAGGAAAGACTTAAGATTCCTCATATTTGGCCATAGGTGTTATGTCATTAATTGCGTAAGATTGAACTCATTACACAAATGTTTTAAATCATCAGCGGCTTTGGATGGACGTCCAGTCCAAGTTAAAGTCCCCCATAATAACAGCTTCGGAACTCATCAAAGATATAAGTAACTCTGACAAACTGGTTAGAGCATTAGAATTAGCAGAAGGCGGGCGATACACACCCGCAACAGCAAGAGGTAACCCCTGACCTAGATTAACATTGATCACTAAAATCGGACTGAGGTGGAAACCTTTACAGATACATTTCAATAGTTTTGAGCATAAATAGCAACACCACCACCACTTTTGATTCTATCTGCTCTGAAAATATTAAAACCATCTAAATTAACATCCAAATCTGAGACATGGCTAGCCAAGATTCTGAAATAACGATGATGTCGGGGTCAGTGTTACTCATCCAAATCCTTAAGATGTCCATCTTTGTAATGAGGCTCCTAGCATTAAAATGCACAAGTCCGAGCCTTTACGATGTTTGAAGTCACTCTGATCAGTGTCCTCTTCAGTCAATCACGGTTTAGCAGATCTCTCTGCAGGAGCCCGTCCATGCTCAGACGAACACTTGGTAGCATGATCTCCTAAACAATGTGCAACAGGCTCCACTTGAGACGGCTGCAGAACCAAAACATTGCGTCGACTAGGCTGTTCCACGTCCACTTCCACTCTGCATCCAACGGAGCCGCGATGTATGTAGTTTCAGGTTTTGGGAACCCCTACCGTTTGCTTAGTGTAATTATTTTACCTAACCGTCGCAAAGAAGACATGCAGAATGCTCATTGGTCATTGCATGTCGCTAGCACGATCAATGACTATACTCAAAGTATGATATACCCTTCCTCATTTAGTGACGCACGTCCTTGTGACAAAGCAATTCGTCACAGTTTCGCAAGAGATTGTAACCGGTGGCAGACAAAATGAGTGTTAAATATTAAAATCTTCAAGAGGACTCATCTGAACGGCGATTTTTTTTGCAGGCTCCCATAGACATTACAATGTGCAAACTGTAGAAAGGTATCGATAATCCATTAATACAAAAAAGTTGCATATTGTTGCTTTAAATGGTCAATTCATTGTACACCACAATGCCCTTAGGTCATTGCGGGAATCAAATTTAAAACCTTCAAACGCTCTCCCCTTGGCTGAAAATGGCAGAAGTTCTAAAAAATTCAGTAAGGACCCCCGATGATGCAATAGAGTAATGTTTTCAACTCGTTTGACATTCTGCTGTTTGATTGCGAAATGCTAAATGACCATACAATGTTGAAAATACAACATTGGTATCTGATGAAAAACATATCAGAAGATTGAAAATGGGTGAACTATTTCTTTAATAGTAGATCATGTTTAGAAAAAATTACATTTTCAGTTTGTCCCACGATATGTTAAGTGTCTTGAATCATTTTTACAAATCTTTCATTGCAAAACATTTAAATTAAATATTTTTTTATTTTAAAGTTACTAGAGGCAGTACTGTACTGTACTGTACTGTACTGTACTGATGATTTTGGCTACCCCAACCGTTTGCTTAGTGTAATTAGTTTCCCTAACCGTCACAAAGAAGATCTATAGGGCGAGGCTGCAGACATGGAGCACATGCAGATATAGGCCCCACATGCAGATATGCGCCCCATGCAGTTAACCATACCGATAACCCAGACCGATAACCATATGCTGTCGTGTATGTGTACATTAGTAACCTTCTGTAAACTTTGACGAATGGATTTTGGGTTAATAACTGCCTATAGACGTTGACAAATTGATTTCTTTAATGTTATTTAGCTTTACATTGAGGTGGTTTTGTGAATTTAAATATGAACATTTTATTAAGATATGAGATGAAGTATGATGCACTACTGATCATACAATGTAATGATAAGCACAATGCTGCTGATTAAAAAGTCTGTTTTAGTAAATTTAAAAATAAATGTTTCATTAGCATGTAATAACAATTTCAATATACACAGGATAGGATTTTATAATATCCATTATGCAATATTCCACGATGAGCACTTCAAAAGACAATATTTTAGAATGGACTTGGGTTGAGAGCAGATATATCATTGGGGTTTTCAAGTGGGCAACCTCCATCCTAGATTCATTAATTTGAGCCCACGACACCTCCAGAAGGCTTAACGGTGAGCAATGACGTCTCAGAGCCACCCCCCTCTATATCCGCCCTCGGCACTGCCAGATATTTAAAGAAACAAACAAAAAAGTAAAGTTATTTATTAAACTGAGAGATATCCCTATATCTAATCCCTAATTCCTATTCCTGCAGGCTTTCAATGCCAACTCTGCAGAGATACTTACCACCTGAAAAGAAGATAATCTTTCCCTACTCTGTTACTGCAGGCTTAATATATGACGCTCTGCAGATATCCCTATACCTATCCCTATTCCCGATGCCTGCAGGCACTTTCTGCCAACTCTGCAGGGATACTTACCACCTGAAAAGAAGATAATTTTTCCCTACTCTGTTCCTGCAGGCTTGATAAATGACGCTCTGCAGGAAAGACTTACCTTTTATACCTTTGTCCTGTGATTAATCCTTTCTTGGTTTTTCAGCATGATGTTCTTTACTATTGTGCCCATATAGGAGCCTTCCTTTTCAGCCACTGCCACTGGCTACTTCTTTCTGATATATCTGATATAGCTTTTATGGTCTGGCGCAAATCTTTGCCGCAGATCCCCAACTCCTTAAGTAGTTTGGTAGTTGATATTGCCACAAATCCACGGCATCCAACTTCCACAGAGCACACCTTTGTTCTCCAACCTCGCTGTTCTGCTTCAGCTGCTAATTCGCTGTAGCAGAGTTTCTTTCTTTCGTAAGTCTCGTCGATTGCTTCTTCCCACGGGACTGTTCGCTCTATAAAATAAATAATTTGCTGTGTGTTGGACCAGAGTAGTAAGTCTGGTCTTAAGTTGGTTGTTGCAATATCCGATGGGACTCTCAGTTGTTGGCCGACATCAGCAAGCATTTTCAATCACATGCTTTCCTCAGCTGCCCTGAGCTTTGTTTTGCTCTATAACTCTTCTTTCCCAGAACTCCCTCCCTGACAAAGCGAATGTGGTGCATGTCGCCCTCTGCTCCAATTGGCAGGGCATTAACTGTTGAGCGCCTATGCTCTATTGCTTCCGCCAAGCATTTTAGTACTTGATTGTGGCGCTAGGTGTATCTTCCTTGAGTAAGGCTCGTCCTGCACCCAGCCATTATGTGTTTGAGATTAGCCGTCCTGTCACAGAGGGGGCAAGTTGGATCCTCACCTACCCATTGGCTGAGATTTGTCGGTGTTGGCAGTGCGTCGCAGGTTGCCCTAACAATGAAGCTAATTCTTGTGGATTCCATTCCCCACAAGTTTTTCCAGGTAATTTTCCTCTGCTCCACACTTTCCCAGTTCACCCATCGCCCCTGTTTGGCTTGTGAGACAGTTTTAACGCTCCTTACTGCTTCCTCTTGCTTACGTATCTGTTCTATCACTAATTTGCGTTGTTCCAAAGGGGTTGCTTTTGTCCATCTCGGTTTACTTGTACCAAGTCCAAATCCTCCTCGTCCATGTTGTACTTGTCCTACTATTTCCGTATGATTAAGGGCTGCTTTTGCTTGCAGTACGGCCTCTTTTGTATTCCATTTCCGTCCGGTGGCCAATGTGGGTGCCGCTTTTCTTACTATACTATCTCGGGATTCCGCAAGTGTCATTTCTAATCTAGCTTTAGTGCACTTAAATTCCTCTGTAAGCCCGGTAAGCGGCAGTTCTAGAGCTTCTTTCCCATAACGAGCCAGGCTACTAAGACACCGTGGCACCCCTAGCCATTTCCTAGCATAAAAGCTGACTCTTCTTTCTAGCTTTTCAACTTTAGTGATGGGTACATCATACACTGTCAATGGCCACATGAGCCGGGGTAGAAGTCCAAACTGTAGGCACCATAGTTTTAGCTTTCCTGGAAACTCTGATTTCTCAATGTTCTCTAGGCCTCTGTTCAGTTCTATTCTTAATTCCTCCACCTGCTCAGAGTCTTTAATGGTAGCATTGTACCATTTTCCGAGGCTTTTGACAGGCTTTTCGATCACGGTTGGAATTGGATCCTCATCTATGAAGAAAATTTTGCTGCACAATTTTCCCTTAACAACTGATATGCTTCTGGATTTGCTTGGTTTTACTTTCATTCTAGCCCATTTAAGGTTATCATTAAGTTTGCTTAGCAGTCTTTTAGTACATGGAGCCGTTGTCGTCAATATTGTCATATCATCCATATATGCACGAATGGGAGGGAGACGTAATCCTGCCTTTAACTTTTGCCCGCCAACGACCCATTTTGATGCTCGAATTATTACTTCCATAGCCATAGTAAATGCCAAGGGTGAGATTGTACATCCGGCCATGATGCCAATCTCCAGACGTTGCCACTCGGTGGTAAATGTCGGTGTATCAAAACACAATTGAATGTCCTGAAAGTATGCCTTAACCAGGTTTAAAATTGCATTTGGTACCTTAAAAAACTCAAATGCAGACCACAAAAGCTTGTGGGGCACAGACCCAAATGCGTTTGCCAAGTCCAGAAAAATTACATGAAGGTCCTTTTTCTCACGTTTTGCCAAGTGAATTTGGTGCCAAATCATGCTAGTGTGCTCCAGACACCCGGAGAAGCCTGAAATGCCTGCTTTCTGTACTGAGGTATCTATTAACTTGTTTCTTAACCCTCTGAGACCTAGGGTTTTTTATTGCCGTTTTTGATATCTTTATATTTTAACTAATATTGCAGTCATTTCTGGTAGGACACTGAAGTAACACATATCCCCAGATTCAGTACAGTTGAGGCTAATCAAGTGTGACACTCAAACCACATTTCTGGACTGTAGAATATGGCATAATAACCATAATAAACCAAAAAAACAAAAAACGGCCATTGAATTTCTTCAGTTTTATTAGCAAAACACAGCAAAAAAGCATGCAAGTAATCTTAAATTCAGTTATGATGTAGCCACTGGTGTATGGAATCACACTGAAGTGTCTGGGACCTTATAGATCACTTTCCACTGAACTATTTACATTATAGTGACCATTGTTCATACTCGTTTTGTACAGTCAAAATGTTCTACCATCCTGAAAAATGAAATCTTGTGGTCTAGAGGTCCCTAACTGTGATACTTGGCAGTTTGTGTAAAGTGGGGGGTCCTTACACTGCCATGTAGTGTATTTATTGCACAGTTTTCACTTCCTGTGGCCTTCTGGTGCCCTATCTGAATGTACGTTGGCTGGAACAATGGCCACAGGAGTGTGTCCATATTGCCTCTCTGCTGTGGTGTTATCCAGTTGCACCCCACACAGTTCAGTAGTGAGCAGCTCAACAAAGACCTGATGTGACATGTTGTTCTTGCACATACTTCTTTGTGGAGGATGAATGAATTGGTGACAGCAATGTCCAGAAAGTGGAAAGACGTAGGCGATTGTTGGGCTAAAAGACAGGAGCAGGAGCAGAGAGGTGCCTGCTGGTCTGTGCTGGAGGGTGCTTGCTGATTTACAGGGATGGCAGGCTTTGTTGCACTCTGTTGATCTTCAACACTAATAAAAAATAAAATAAAGAAATCAAAAATAAAAGAAATGTGTTACAACAATAACAGTAATAGCAATTCAGTTACAACATTTGTAATGAAATAAAACTTCATGCAGAGAACATGAACACAGACCCACTTTTTCAGGCAAGATTTGCATTTTACAACCCACCCCCATTCAGCCTAAATTTCACATTCTACCCTCTACACCCGACACCTTTGCAACCTCCCCCCACATTTACATTAGAATCAAGTTACAATGTTGGCTATCACAAAACATCAATTGCATATTATAATTCAAACGAAATTGCAAACAAGTATCATTTGGAAAATTATAACGAGTTACCATGGCTATTTCTCAATATCATGGACTATTGTGATATTGAGATAATAAAATTATCCCAGGTAAATTTGCTAAGTCGCGCCAGGATGCTTACTAGGCTACACTTACTTTCAACACACCATCGGGAAACAATAACAGGCTAACATTCCTTTCAATAAAACATTGGCAATTAGTCACGTGCATCCAAATATTATTACAATTTGAAACTACTTACTTGTCCTCAAATGGATCTATTCCTTTTCTAAAATCGTCAACATCTTGGGATTATTGGCTTGAGCGGCTGTATGAAAACGACGCGCTGTCCTCTCTCCTCACTTTGAAATATCCTCTCAATAGCTTCTTATCGAGTAAGTGTATCTTCTTCTAGACATAGTGGCTGGTAAAAGTAAAAAATACAGTTGTGTTGCGTCTCTTATCCGCTGTGTGATCCAATATGACATGATGCCAATGGAAAGGGTTTATCTTCATTGACATGCAGGCTGTGTCGACGGTCGAATGATTATCGTCGTAATTCTTTGGAGTAAACACTGGGAACTTTAAATCACGTGACCTAAACTATCTAATGATGTCACAAAACCCCGCGAAAATATCACTAGATCAATGGTTTATGTTGGTAAGCGAGGGGCAACGCAACCTATGATAGGCTACGTGCAAGCAACATTCCCTACTTTTGTAGATCTGTGGAAAAGTATGCGAACAACTTACATCGACCAAAATGGTCTTCAATTAAAGCTACAGGCCTCTAGTTTAAAATAAAAAAAAGAAATTGTCTCTAAATCAAATAGTTCGTTTTTTATTCAAGATTTTGTAGCGGATGACTGATGAGCGCGCCGGCGCGTCCCTCGGTCTCAGAGGGTTAATGCCAGCCTTTTCTGATTCAGACGCCTTTTTCCATTGCTTTTTTAATAGCCTTCTTTCTTTTACCAGCTTGTCGATCTCTTGTTGCCTCCTCGATTTTCTTGGCTCCACCTGGGTTTTTTGAAGTTTCTCCAGTAGCCCAAATCTCTCCTTTCCATAATCATATATGATATCCTCAATTTTTTCCAGCTTCCTTTCCACTGTGCCCCTTAGCTGTTCAAGCGTCTTTTTTAGATCTATGTTAAAAGAGTCCCAAACATTCTTTTCAGCGGCTGATGGCCACTTTACTTTAGGTTTTTCGTCACTGATTGTCTCCTCTGAGGTTTTTGGTGCTTGATCAGGCTCTACCACCTTATCCCCTTGTCTTTCGGTGCTTGTCTGTGCCGCCTCAGTGCTGGAGTTGTTGATGGCCTGCGGACTTTGGTTTGTGTCTAGCCGCTGGCATTCATTCGACTTACTTGCTTGACTTCTTAAAAAGTACTGGTCAATGCGATGCTCCTGCTTCTTCCTACTTAGGCACCCTTTCTTACTTTGGTGTATTCTCAGGCCCCTTACAGTTGTTACCTTTTCCCAGCAACAAGGGAAGATCTTGTGACTTTTACCTATGATTGCATTGGTTTCTGAAGTGCTTCTCGTGCTCATAGTCTTTGCGTTGCTTAGGGTCAAAATCGTGTTATCAGTATGTGAGTCATCTTCCGCCCCCGCTCTTGCAGACTCTGGGGGTATTTTCACTTTAGTTTTGTTAGTAGCTTCTTGCGGGTGTACTCAGTCCACAGAATAGTGTTTAGTGCTGCAGACATGAGTTGCTAGCCCATGTCTGCCCCATTGGGGTTTTTTCCCTCCGGTCAGCTGTCTCTCCAATCTGTCACAAGGACTTTCTCTTGTTGTCAGTTATTCTATTCACAACAGTCACCAGAAAACCATCTGGATGGGACATTTCAATATACACAGGATAGGACGTTATAATATCCATTATGCCATATTCCACGATGAGCACTTCAAAAGACAATATGTTTTATAACAATAGTTCGATAAGATGTACATGGTAATGATAAGCACTGTCAAATATCATATCTGCTACAGCCTATAGTTATATCCACTTATGGTTTTCTGAAGTACAGGAGACAAGTGCCATTAAGTGATGCATGTACAATGCTCAAAAAAATTAAAGGAACACTTTGAAAACACATCAGATCTCAATGGGAAAAAAAATTATGCTGGATATCTATACTGATATGGACTGGGTAATGTGTTAGGAACGAAAGGATGCCACATCATTTGATGGAAATGAAAATGATCAAAATACAGAGGGCTGAATTCAAAAACACCCCGAAAATCAAAGTGAAAAAATGATGCGGCAGGCTAGTCCATTTTGCTGAAATTCCATTGCAGCAACTCAAAATGGTACTCAGTACTGTGTATTGCCCCCACGTGCTTGTATGCATGCCTGACAACGTCGGGGCATGCTCCTAATGAGACGACAGATGGTGTCCTGGGGTGTCTCCTCCCAGATCTGGACCAGGGCATCACTGAGCTCCTGGACAGTCTAGGTGCAACTTGGCGGCGTCGGATCGACCGAAGCATAGTGTCCCAGAGGTGTTCTATTGACTTTAGGTCAGGCGAGCGTGGGGGCCAGTCAATGGTATTAATTCCTTCATCCTCCAGGAACTGCCTGCATACTCTCGCCACGTGAGGCCAGGCATTGTCGTGCACCAGGAGGAACCCAGGACCCACTACACCAGCGTAAAGTCTGTGAATGGGTTCAAGAATTTCATCCCAATACCTAATGGCAGTCAGGGTGCCATTGTCTAGCCTGTAGAGGTCTGTGCGTCCCTCCATGGATATGCCTCCCCAGACCATCACTGACCCACCACCAAACCAGTCATGCTGAACAATGTTACAGGCAGCATAACGTTCTCCACGGCTTCTCCAGACCCTTTCACGTCTGTCACATGAGCTCAGGGTGAACCTGCTCTCATCTGTGAAAAGCACAGGGCGCCAGTGGCGGACCTGCCAATTCTGGTGTTCTATGGCAAATGCCAATCGAGCTCCACGGTGCCGGGCAGTGAGCACAGGGCCCACTAGAGGACGTCGGGCCCTCAGGCCACCTCATGAAGTCTGTTTCTGATTGTTTGGTCAGAGACATTCACACCAGTGGCCTGCTGGAGGTCATTTTGTAGGGCTCTGGCAGTGCTCATCCTGTTCCTCCTTGCACATTGGAGCAGATACCGGTCCTGCTGATGGGTTAAGGACCTTCTACGGCCCTGTCCGCTCTCCTAGAGTAACTGCCTGTCTCCTGGAATCTCCTCCATGCTCTTGAGACTGTGCTGGGAGACACAGCAAACCTTCTGGCAATGGCACGTCTTGATGTGCCATTCTCGAGGAGTTGGACTGCCTGTGCAACCTCTGTGGGGTCCAGGTATCGCCTCATGCTACCAGTAGTGACACTGACCCTAGCCAAATGCAAAACTAGTGAAAAACACTCAGAAAAGATGAGGAGGGAAAAAATGTTAGTAGCCTCCACCTGGAAAACCATTCCTGTTTTGGGGGTCGTCTCATTGTTGCCCCTCTAGTGCAGCTGTTGTTAATTTTATTAACACCAAAGCAGCTGAAACTGATTAACAACCCCCTCTGCTACTTAACTGACCAGATCAATATCCCAGAAGTTTAATTGACTTGATACAATACTCTGATTAAAAAGTATTCCTTTAATTTTTTTGAGCAGTATAGTTTTAGTTCTGAATTTAGATAGAACATTCAATTCAAATATATAACCCCTCAAGACATACAGTGTAAAGAAATGCACCATTGATTAAATATCTGCTGTACTACTCACTATTGTTTGTCATACATCTACAGAACGGTATTCTACATAGCATTTTACGAAGACAAACAATTCATCCCTTTCTAAAATGTCAAGGGCTGTTTAGCTTTGTGAGAAGAAAGACAACTTTTTATGTGAACCATAAAGTTTTTTTTAAAACAACTTTAACCAATGGGACTTCAGTTGTTCCCCTCACCACTCTTCTTTCAACTGGCGTTGATTTTTTTCAATTAAATTCCTCCTGCTAACTGAAGAAAAAAGGAAAGTTGGAAAGAAATGTTTTTTTGTAAATAATGGCAAGATGTAAATGTTTAATCATTGTTTCCTTTATAGAGATCCTTACAGTACCTTATGTCAATAACAGGTCCTTTAAGAAATTTCTCAGCCTCCAGGATGGACACATTTCCAGTAAAGGCGAGGGAACATATGATGGACTACCAAAAAAATTGTTTAGATAGATCACACCCCCAATAAGCCAAGTATAATTTAGCGTATATAGGTTTTAGAACCCAGTCTAAGGTGTCTTTTTTCAATTTTGAGCCAAAAAGACAATTATTTTTAGAGCAATGATCTCACATTGTTTTTAAAAAGTCAATGTGAATCTGACAGCATGCACAGCTAACAGATGAGAGCTACCTCGGGAAAAAGGACATCCATAATGAATTGGATTTGATCACATGCGGTTGTGTGTGGATGTGCTGTCCAGAATGGTAATGAGGTGACGGTAAATTGCGTCAATTTGCTCCTCATCTTCAATATTTGTGAGAGTAGTAGCTATGCTTCCATCCATGTGTTTTTGAACCAAGCTTCCCAAGGGTAACCTCCGCCGAGGTGCCTGCTACTTGGACAGGGTCTGGAGAGAGAGAGAAAACAAGAGAGATGTGCACATATATAAATGTAATTGTACACAGACGCCAAGAATCAATCTTTTATTATATAAATCAGAATCTGAAACTAGCACCCGCCCCCATAAATTTGTCAATCTACAGACACATTTGAGGGTTGCCAATGAGGGAGGATGCATTTAACGATCACCTATGAACGTAGTCATAATTTAAGCATGAAGCAGTCAACGAAAGATTCAGACCCTACGGGGGAACTACTAATTTATGTTTCCTGATCTCTCGTGCCTATGCAGCTATCAAGTGACCAGTGAACGAACGACTCAGGCCAAAAGACCCAGTTCAGGGGTGAACTACTCTTTTCTCTTTCCTATACTGAGCCTATGCGCCTGTCACGTGAAAATTGAACGAACGACTCATCCCAGTCGGGGGGTGAACTACTCATTTCTGTTTCCTGTCCTGCCTTTAGTTCACTTTTCACAGGACTGCTACTCTGCTAGGCTTAGCAAGTGTCATTGTTATTTTGCTGTATGGTGTGATTTAACTTACTTATTTGTATTTAACATATTTTTTTTAGTAAAGTGTGTAAGGCTGTGTCTACAGCACATTATTGCTAAGTGCAAAAAGTTAACAAGGACAACCTGATAATAAATAGCCTATTTAGGCTACATCTTAAAGTTACATCAATATTACATCAATGGTTACATCAATATCAAGATTTTTTTTGGCTACATACAATACATCACGTTTCAGTAAAGTAGTATATTGCAACTGCTTTTAGGGGACTTAATTATCATAGTGAGTCAATCATAACTATGGCATAATCGTGACTACATAATAGTGATGTGTCATTCATGAACGATTTGTTCATTTTGAACAAATCTTTAAAATGACTCGGGACTAACGAGTAGTCTGAGAGTAATTCGTTCATTTTGGTCGCGCATGCGCAACAACAGTTGTGTTCGGGTCATTTGTTAATTTCAATCAGCATAGGCTTAGTATAGGAAACAGAAATGAATAGTTCACCCCTCGACTGGGTCTTCTGGTCTGAGTCGTTCGTTCAATTTTCACGTGAAAGCCCCATAGGCACGGGCGTCGAAGTGGGGGGAAAGTGGGACTGAGTACCCAGAGCCCTAATGGGGGTGGGGGCCCTTGGAAGCCAGGAATGAAAAGTTTGTTTTCGTTAGCAATTTGTTATTTCTAAGTAATTAGTGTAACAATGTCACAACTAAAAAAAAATTTACTAAATAAATTGATTGAGAAACTCAACTTTGTATCCCCAAAAAATAGGCCTACTGGTCTCTGAGGCCCCTCTTACAAAAGGCCAGAATGGTTTAGTCCACACCTGTAAGACAACGATTGGTGTCTAAACGCAGCTAATCAAGTGACTGCTAATCAGAGCATGTCTTTACTCAAGAAAGGGAAATTGGGGTGTCAAAAAATTAAGAATGTCTCTGAGACTACTCGTTAGTCCCAAGTCATTTTAAATATTCGTTTAAAATGAACGAATCGTTAATGAACGATAAATCACCAGTCGCAAGTCGAGACAGGTTCATTATTTTGATAGCATCTTCTAAATTTTGATTCTTAAATATTTCTGTCCCATGTCGCCAGCTAACGCTAACTTTATCTAACTAATTCATTTGTATCAGTGTTGTTGTTGCCGTCTGCAAACACAGATGCAAAAAGTTAAACTTACCTAGCTTTGTTGCCTGTTGGATTCTTTTATAGTTTGATTATAGTTGGGTCAAGTAATTGCAATGCAGATATTAGGGATTGCCGAATAGATAGCAATGTGGCATGTACGGAAGGGGTCTTAACGTTACCTTATTATAACAACATAGATAATAATGTTGCCATGCATGTTAAGGAATTATACTTTTGGAATCCAGCTTTGCTGGGGAAAAGGAAAATGCACAAGCGAGCCGTGTGCGCGCCTGTTTGCTTACTGACGAGAGTGGGAAAAAAATGTTTGCCTGTAATTTGCCAGCGTTTAAACAGATGCTGACAAACCTTTCCTTTGTTGACATAATTTGCAGTTGAACAGTAATATCGCAATATATCAACATATATGTTGTCGCAATACTCAGCATATCGCGATAATATCGTATCGTGGCCTAAGTATGGTGATAATACCGTATCATGGGAACTCTGGTGATTCCCACCCCTAATAAATAGGCCTATTGTAAGTTTGTTTGGTGTGTTCACACATATCCAGCATCTACTCTAATGATACACCTGAATCAGTGTGGAGTAAGTTTCAATGCAAGGTGTAAACAGGGTCTGAGGAAAATCTTCCACTGATCCAAGAGTTGGCTGTTCGATCCCCAGCTCCTCCTGTCCACGTGTCGAAGTGTCCTTGAGCAAGACACTGAACCCCGAGGTGCTGCCAATGTGCAGGCAAGCGCCGTGTATGGCAGCTCTGCCACCATAGGTGTGTGTGTGTGAATGGTAAATGAGAGGCAACATTGTAAAGTGCTTTGTTCCATTGAGGTTGAAAAGCATTATATAAATGCAGTCCATTTACCATAGAGACAGAAAACAGAAAATGGAAAAGAAATGTATATAAAAGAGACAGAGGGTTAGAGAGATAGGTAAGGGCAGAGGGGGTTAGTTAGGTCTATAATGTATATTGAGTAAATAAACAAAAACTTCCGCTAACCACATGTAGGCCTACAGATTTTCCTCACAAAACAAAGAATTTACAAATTGTTAACATATTCAGTTAACAATATAGATGACTTCAGCTAAACTATACTTTCATACCCACGTTTTAGTAAAGTTAGTAACGTTAACTCGGCTAAGAATATACTGCGTTGGAGATAATAATAATGCATGGTGCAAGAACTTAAAACGTTGAAATCATGAGTAATATTGCAATAAATTGATATCAACCCAAAGCTAATTTCTTTAAATAACCCAACATTACGGAATTGCAGAACAACAATAACTTTAGCAAATCAATTGGCATACCTCTTAACTAGTGTAGCTTCTGCTTCTTTTTCGTCTTCTTTTTCTTCAGTGTATATTGGCGGTTGGCAAACCAGTTTAAGGTGCATTACCGCCTAGTAACAGGGTCTTAAAACTGCATGTGGCTTATCTCTGCATGTACTCCAGGTCTGCAGCCTCCCCCTTCTCAAGAAGACATGCAGAATGCTCGTGGTCACTGCATATTGCTAGCACGATCAATGACTATACTCAAAGTATGATATACTCTTCCTCATTTAGTGACGCACTTCCTTGTGCCGTAAAGCAATTCGACACAGTTTCGCGGAATATCGTGCCCGGTGGCAGACAAAATTTGGGTTAAATATTGAGACTTCAAGAGGACTGATATGAACCGCAATTTTTTGATTCTCCCATAGACATTACAATGTGCTATCTGAAGAAATGTAATGATAATCCGGTAACATAAAAAGGTTGCCTATAATTGCTGTAAATTCCACAAATGCTATTACAAAAAAATTGCAACCAAATACATCACAGTAGCTATAGTAGATCTGTAAATACATTTAATAAAAACACTATGAAATTATTGTGTCTATGCCTAAACCGGTTTGATCTGCTTCCTCTGGCTTTTCCTAGCGGCCGGGGTATGTAGAGCTTAAAGTGGTGATGACCCAGATCCCCAACATCAATCTAGATGCCCTGGACCAGTATGACCACCGGCTACTAGATACGAACCCTAATGCCCACAAGGTTGGCGATAAGAAGAGGAAAGACCAGTTCAAGAAGCTCCTTGCCGGCACTGTGGGGGTAAATGATTACTAACATTTAACCGCTTTTGGTCACTAGAGGACAGTGTTAGAGTAATATGGGCACCAGATGTGTATATACACCGATCAGCCACAACATTAAAACCACCTGCCTAGTATTGTGTTTGTCCCCCTCGTGCTGCCCAAACAGCTCTGACCCGTTGAGGCATGTTCTACACAAGACCTGTGCAGGTGTCATGTGGTATCTGGCACCAAGATGTTAGCAGCAGATCCTTTCAGTCATGTAAGTTGCGAGGTGGGGCCTCCAAGGATCGGACTTGTTCCAGCACATCCCACAGATGCTCGATCGGATTGAGATCTGGGGAATTTAGAGGCCAAGTCAACACCTTGAACTCTTTGTCATGTTCCTAAAACCATTACTGAACAATTTTTGCAGTGTGGCAGGGTGCATTATCCAACTGAAAGAGGCCAGTGTCCTCAGGGAATACTGTTGCCATGAAGGGGTGTACTTGGTCTGCAACAATGTTTAGGTAGGTGGTACGTGTCAAGGTCTGCAACAATGTTTAGGTAGGTGGTATGTGTCAAAGTAACATCCACATGAATGCCAGAACCCAAGGTTTCCCAGCAGAACACTGCCCAGAGCATTACACTGCCTCCGTCAACTTGCCTTCTTCCCACAGTGCATCCTGGTGACGTCTCTTCCCCAGGTAAACGACGCACACGCACCATTCCATTCACATGATCTAAAAGAAAACGTGATTCGTCAGACCAGGCCACCTTCTTCAATTGCTCCATGGTCCAGTTCTGACACTCACGCGCCCATTGTAGGCGCTTTCGGCGGTGGACAGGGATCAGCATGGGCACTCTGACCGGTTTGCACTGTGTGTTCTGATTCCTTTCTATCATAGCCAGCATTGACTTTCAGCTACAGTGGCTCTTCTGTGGGATCGGACAAGACGGGCTAGCCTTCGCTCATCAATGAGCCTTGGACGCCCATGACACTTTATGTAGGTACTCACTACTACACACCGGGAACACCCCACTAGACCTGCAGTTTTGGAGATGCTCTGACCCAGTCATCTAGCCATCACAATTTAGCCCTTGTCAAAGTTGCTCAGATCCTTAAACTTGCCCATTTGTCCTGCTTCCAACACATACATTTCAAGAACTGACCGTTCACTTACTGCCTAATATATTCTACCCCTTGACAGGTGCCATTGTAACGAGATGATCAATGTTATTCACGTCACCTGTCAGTGGTTTTAATGTATTGGCTGATCGGTGTATATACGTTCAACAAAAATCATTGGTCAATTGTCTTTGAAATAATTGATTCCCTCCCCCCTTTCAAAGCTTTAGGACTACAGTTCAAAAAGGTAGTGCCTGTCTTTAATCTCTCTTAAAAATGTCCCATCTCTTCTCACCAGAAACCGCTGGGCCAACAGTTTAAAAAGGAGGTCCACATCAGAAACCTTCCATCTCTCTTTAAGAAGACCAAGCCGGAGAAAATAGATATTCTGGATACTGAAACCGCAGTGCTGGCAGATCTGTTCTCACCTCTACAAGACAACCTCTAGCAGTACAGTCCAGAAGCTATACACCTCAATTTGGACTACTGAGGAAATAAACACCACACTTCTCTGCCTTCCTTACTGGAACATTGAATAAGCTGACACACACATACATTCTTTTCTCATTCTTCCCACAGGAAACAGACTTTTTCTTCCCACAGGAAACAGACAAGTTTTTACTCCTAAAAAGTTGCTTTCAGTATTTTAAGTATGACGTTCCTATAAACAATGCGATGAAGGGACTCTACAAGTTAAGGTAACATACCTTTGGGGTCAAAATAAACTAGTGGCTTTTCCAAAAGACTGCTGCATGCCGTGTGATAGTTCTTATCTTGCCACACATTCTGTAGTGAGGGGTATAAGTAATATACAGCTTGTAAGATGTAAATGTTATTTTTGTGATGATTCATAACGAATAATTAATTCATAATATAAATACAGCGTTGCTTTCAACTCAGCCAATTTGTGCCACTAAACTTTGGTAATATATCGCTCAATGCCCAACAATACCTGTTACTGGATACTGGGGTTCTACTTCCCAAAGCATCATTGTTAAAGGAGCAAGGCTACATTGGCTGTATCAGAATGGAAGGGTTGTCACGACAATTAATCTTTCTCTTGTTTTTAACTATTCAATCGATGTAATTTATGGCACAGTATACAATTCTGGTATTAATTTGTAGTTTTAGGTTTTGCATTGATTCTCTTGACTATAAAAACAAGCACTACCTTCCTTAGATGAGGACACTGTTAATTTGCCAGGAAAGAAACATGTTGAATATAATTCCAAAAGAAAAGTGACTTTTTCTCAAGTTGTTTGGCAGTGTCTATATCCAGGCACGTAGCCAGAAAAATATTTTGGGGGTGGTCGGCCAACATTGCTGAAAGCTAATGGTAAATACAATCCCAGCTGTATACTGTAGGCTACGTCATTGCATAGAGCAGACTATTCAAATGTATGATCATCACTATGCCTAATACACCTAAAAAGTTAAATTGGCTCTTCCCTTAAACCAGGCCTAGTTGTCATAAAATGCAATGTAATTAAGTAGCTTAGTCCAATCTTGAGTCGCGTCAATCGTGCCTTCATATTATCGCATAGGCCTAAGTTTATTGATACATTATGATTCTGGTAATTAGTGTGTTCAAATGCACGTGCGAGTTATAATGCCCAAGATTTTACAGCAAGAGTTTAACACAGCACTATTTGGCCGCACCCTCAATCCACTTCATTGTGAATACTCAGATAGATTTTAGTATTTATATAATTAATTTAATAAATGTGCAAACATATAGAACTTATAGAACAAAAATAAAACTAAGAACTTTAAGAAATAATAGCTCAACAACAGGTCAAGAAAGCCTAACCTAGTTCACATAGGCCTACTACCTTTTACAACTGGTAAGGCACAAGCTCGATCTCGGCGAGAGAGGGGGCGGTGATGGGTTTGCACTGAGATTCGTTGGAGGGCGAATTACAGTTAAAAGCACCTTTGATATTATTAGACTAATGAGCAGACTGTGTCATTGAATGGCAATGCATTGAGGAAAGTAGCCTATATACTATTGATGTGAAAAAGAAATTTGCTTGTCAGATTTTTTTTACAAACAACCATATTTTAAAACAAGCCCAAAAAATCGCAACCCTCAACTACAGATTTTTTTTTTTAAGCGACTTTGAAAAAAAAAAGGAAGCCTCAACTCGACAAATAATCTTACGTTACACTGGCCTTAATGGGGAGGGCGCCTGTTAAATGTTTGTGGTGACAACAAAATCATGTTTTTAAAAAATTTACCAATAAAATACATCATGATTGGAAGAAATGTAGTTGACAGGTTTGACTTATGTCAATCAAGGTAGAAGCAAATAAAGGACCAATGGGCCGGGGATTTCGGGGATGGGTTCAAACCCGAAGTCATGTTCTTCTTCTTCTTAGACCGATTTTTGGCGCCCTAACTACGCCCGCAGTTTTGACCCTATCGATTCCACTCCCGCGGCAACAGGGTTGGGTTATGGTGTGCCGTGCGCTTGCATTTTGCTAATTGATTGGTTCACGCCACGTCGGTTTTTGGCCCTATTGAAATGATTGGGTATAGAAAACCACGTGCCTACTGAAAGCCCTTTACCTTTAGTTTAACTGTTTGCACATAGCCCTGGAAGTGTTCTAAAACGTATGTTCACCTATGAAGCATACAAGCTACAGTATCAAACACTCAGATAAGTGTTTAGACGTGGTCTATAAAGGTCAGCATATAGAGTTAAAAAAACTAGGGTTAACCCATTCGTTGCATACATTACATGTACACATTAAAGTTACTTTTGACAAATCATTTAAACAAATACAAACGTTCAAAATAACAGGAGAACGTCCCTGTGTGCGGGCTGGTGCACGCTAGGGGATTAACTGCAAAACTGAATGTGGTGTTTCAGTAATGTAGGCTACATATGTTCTCTATATTTTCTCTGTGTTACAGTTGGCCATTAGGATAAGCTTTATGTGCATATCTGATCCAATTTGCCTGACCAATTGCCGTAACATTATCTTATTACATCGTTAAGATGACAAAAGCAAGGAAAATTATTTAGGGAAAATGCAAATTACCTGACGTTTTAGTTAATTTAAGTCCATAGTGTCATTGTCATTGTCTAGATATGACCTCTAAATTATTATTATTATTATTTTAAGTGGTAGGCTAATGTCACAGCTAGTCTCATCATTTCAAGTTGAGGTTAGGCCGTTATGGAACAATATCACCATCAAATATGGCCTATGCAGTATTAAAGGTATGTTTCCACTTTTGTATGAATAGATTAGCGCTATTTATGAATATTAAGTTATGTCATTTAGCAGATGCTTCTATCCAGAGGGACTTGCAATGAGATTACAAGGACAGTCCACATTACCAGGGGTATTTCACAAAGCCTGATAACTCAGTAAACTTGACTTCTACACTAAGTAAAACCTGGAACCCCTTCAAACAGGGAACATGGACTAAAGTTTACTCAGTTGGCGGGCTTCGTATGTGTCCAGGATTTTTACAGGACTGAGGTGTCAACCCTATTAACAGTCATAGTTTTATTTCTTCATGCCAAGATAATAATTAGCCAGGCAAAACTGTCATAACCACGACGTAATTAACCATTTTGGATAGGTTTTGGAAGATGAGAAGTAAATCGTGTAGACAGTAGCTAAACTTGACCAATGTTACTTATAATGTAATTAAACGGAACGCTTGTTACAGTATGGGTCTGTGTACCTAAGTTTCAGTTGATTTTCCTTTAGGCCTACAGTTCAACGGGACAATTAATCATTTCAGGTCATTGTATCGTTCCTACATTCTAAATGTCTGTTGAAATTTACATGAGGATCTTGAGTTGTTAGTTTTCCTTTTTCAATTTTGTGATTTAACTTGGTATCACTAAAGAGGTGCAGCTGAGTCTGCTCAGTTTGTCAATCAGCTCTACAAAATACAAAATTGAAAACAGTGGGCGGAGATTTCATGCGAAAGGGGAACTGAGTGTATTAAAGTAAAAGCTGTCTGTCCTTCCCGTAAATATCTGTAGGCCATATTTGTCAAACTTTGCTGTTATCTACAAGCCAAACCATAATTATGTGATGATGCGTCAGTGATGACGCTCACATACTGAACTCGCAAAGTCATACTCTTCTTCTATTTATTATTAGGTAGACTTTTTGCCGCACGCAGTTCTGAATCTATCCAATTTTTCTATCTGTACTGCATCATCACTTCAACAGCCTGATCATTTATCACTACTGAAGAGATGATGGTATGACTTTTCCCAAAACTTAGTCATCTCTTTAGTTTTTGACACATTGATATCCAAAAAGGACGACTTGCACCAGTCAGTGAATTCTGCCACTACAGGGCCATGATAAGTGTCGTCACTGCTGAGAAGCGACATGATGACACAGTCATCGGCGAACTTAATGATGTGACGACTTTCATATTGGCTTTGGCACGCGTTAGTGTATAGGACAAATAAAAGAGGCGAGAGGACGCACCCCTGGGGTGATCCGGTGGCGGAATGTAGGGCGTCTGGTAAAACGCCATTAACTTTCACACGTTGCGACCTTTCAGTTAAAAAGCCAACATATCAGACAAGGATTAATGTTGTGGATGCTCTCCAAACCTTCTGCTAAAATATGAGGCTGTCTGTTGTCTTGATGAACTTGCAAGCTGACATGGCTTAGCATGACGTCCCATAATGCCAAAATTATATCTAGTGTTGCATTGCTTTTGTATAATTCCTTTGTCGTCTTTTACGAATTGTTAGTTCACTACACAGTTGACAGTCAATGCGGCATGCCTTTAGGGAGGACCAAAGCTGCCAAAAATAAAAATAAATAAATAAATGACACAAAATAAATAAAATGCCATGGATTGTATTTTCCTTTGTATTACAGCCCCTAGTATTTACTTTCTTATTTACATTTCTTTATCGCTTTTTACATTTCCTTTTACATTTGCTTTGCATTTCCCCTCTTATGTACTTCCAATTTAACTTTTTACTTCGGTATTACTTTCTTTAAACATTTCTTCAGAAGTTGGGTTTTACATTTCCTTTTGACATTTCCTTTTACATTTCTGTATAAATTGTTTCTACATTATGCAAATGAGTAGGTTGTGCTTTCAGTCTTGGCAATCAAAGTAGGAAAAGGCGCTATGGCTACTGGCTAGACAGGCTAAACAATGAATGAGCGCACCCTTTTAAACTTTTGACAATGTAATCATTTGTCTTTGTTCATAAACGTTTACTAAACCTACATAAATTCGAAAGATAGGACTATTTCATCTAAATTTTTTTAAAGTCAATAGTCAATCCATGCACTTTGATGTAGAACAACCAATAGGCCTATGTGAAAAGTTGACCCCATGACACATTTTTATAATAATAATACATTTAATTTATAGGCGCTATTTTAACGCTAAGGGACACTTATCACGGTAAGCCGGTGTTTTTGGCAAGGAATAGTTTTTGTTGTTACTAGGCTAACTAGTAAACTACAGGCTAGCCTTGGACTTGATTGCACTGTACAACGGTCTTGCACCGGACTCACATGACACCGGAGTGCCCCTTTCTCTCAGCTGCTCAGCTTTGGTGGCTACAACACCTCGAACTGCATTGAATTTTGGATTTCTTAGCCGGCCCAGCTGCATCTGCAGAGTTTCCTGGCGATTGTTGTTCCCTGGGTCGGGGCGTTCCATCCCCTCTGTCATGACGAAAAAGTGCTTCTGCAGCCGACGCAGTTTCTAACATCTCCACGGTGACCGGGCGTTCGTGCTGCAGAGCCGTCAGTGGATTGCCCTCCCGGACCATGAGGATGCCTCAGACTCTGTCCACTTTTAAATCAGGCCTAAAATCTTTTCTATTTAAGAAAGCCTTCTGCTGAATTGTATTAATGTTGTACAACATTCAAAAAGCTCTTCAAAACTCATCTATTTAAAAAGAGCATTCTTATTATGCCTGACATGATGTGTTTGTTGTTTTACACCCTTTACCCTTGTAATCTTGTGCTGTTCATCGATGTCCTCTGCCTTAATTCCCATGTGTCTGTCCTATGTTTATTGCATCCTAAAGTGATGTTTTTACTGTATATGTATTGTACGGTGACCTTGGGTGTTTAGAATGGTGCCTATAAATTAAATGTATTATTATTATTAAAATGTGTCATGGGGTCAACTTTTCACCTATTGGTTGTTCGACATCATAGTGCATGGATTTAGTACTGACTTTAAAAAAAAAATTGAGATGAAACTGTCCTATCTTCCAAATTTTTGTTGGTTTAGTAAACATTATTGAATAAAGACAAATTAATAAATTGTCATATTTTTAAAAAGGTGCGCTCATTGTTTAACCTGTTTAACCAGTAACCTGTTTAGCCATCTTTTCCTAGTTTGATTGCTAAGACTGAAAGCACCGCCTACTCATTTGCATAATGAAGAAATGCATACAGAAATGTAAAAGGAAATGCCAAAAGGAAATGTAAAAACAAAGTTATAGGAGGAAAAATGCAAAGGAAATTTAGAAAGCAATAAAGAAATGTAAATAGGAAAGTAAATAATAGGGGATTTAATACAAAGGAAAATACAATCCGTGGCATTGTATGTATTTTTGAGTCATTTATTTATGTATTTATTTTTAATTTTGGCAGCTTTGGTCCTCCATATGCCTTGTGGTTTGCATTTACTATTGTAAGTAGTTATTATTTCAATTTCAACACTCACTTCTTGATTTGCTACATTGCTAGTGAACATGAAACACCATGCAATTGTCATTCATTACAGCAATAGAGGGGAAGTGTCTATCCATGGCTAGGAGCTAATGCTAACTAAAAACTAGCTAACTCACTATGGAATCATTAGGGATACGGTGACGCCGTCTCACTCATAGGCGCGTTCGTGCAGATGTCATGAACTGTTGGCACGGTGTTTTTGTTATTTATGAGTTAGCTATCCCACTTCTGACGCCCCTAATGAAGGACCAAGATAATCATACCCTTGTGTATCCTGCCGAATCATACCTCTGTGTATACTGCCATCTAGTGACCGCAATGGTGTTGACTAGCATATGCATGTATACATTTTATTGCGGTCACTAGATGACAGTATACACAAGGGTATGATTCATCTTGGTACTTCATTCCAGCTCCCCTCAAGTATTACCCTCTTCCCATTCATTGTCTATGGACAAATTAAGCGTGCAAAAGAGGCAAAAAAAAAAAAAACTAGTTGACAGATTAATTAGCTGTGTACAAGCTCAGTCCGTGGCATTCGACATTTTGACGTTACAATAAAAGCGAAATGCACCGTAGTTAGGTGCTGAAAAATGGGGCTAATAATAATAATAAAACTTAAGGATAACAGTATATGATTGCGTCTTACGAGGCAATCACATAATAACCGGACGGAGTCATTCACTGATGCAGTTTACAAGGCAAGACAGCCAGTATAGCCTACTAACATAACTTGCAATTACATATTATAATAATAACAAAAAAAAATGCATTTCCCTGAGCAAATGGGATGTGATGCATCGCAGTTATTAGACTGACAGCCTCAGCGCGCACAAGTGTACTGCAGTCTAGACCCTATTTGTTAACAGGAGGAGCTTACTGCTGCAGTGGCACCGGAACTGGGGAGGCCACGGGATCTTGCATTGCTAAGGCTGGTAACTTTCAGGGCCAAGGTTTACGAGTTCGCAATATCGGCTAGACCTACATATTTATCTGCTCACACATGTGAAGAGCGGCTAGCATATTACGAATGAGCAAGCTTTTTAGCTTTAAGGCTTTATGCTTAATACCGATTTGTACGCAGTTGATGAGTTATATGTCAACACTGGTCCTCCCAATCTGATTACTTTTTACATTATAGCATGTTCATAAAATATGATTATAACAAACAATGCAAATGTGAATTTTCTGTTGAACAGCTTACAAATTTTCTGAGGAGAGACCAACACCGATAATTAACTAAAATCAGAATAGATATATCCATTATGAGCCTGCATTAAGTGTGCAGGACACAACCCCAGATTATCCAGAAAACACCCCATCTTGAACCCCCCATTCTTGTAGTCGTTATGGCGCCGTTGCTAGATTGGCAGTGCTGCTTCATCATAATTTAATGGTGGACATATACGATGACTAAGTAGCCTACTAACGTTTATTTTTATTTTTATTTTTGTTCTCTAAGCTCTATATGTTTGCACATGTATTAAATGAACTTAATAAGTATTAAAATCACTCAGACTATCCACAATGACAGTAGAGCTTAAACAAAGTGAATCGAGGGTCAGCCAAATAGCGCAGTGTAAAACTCTTCCTGTAATAGCTTGGGCATTATAACTTTAATGCATTATTTTCTTTTTTTCACATGCATTTCCACACACTTCATTACCAGAATCATGTTGTAGAAATAAACTAGTTTATGGGAAATGGGCGATATTATGAAAGCACTTCTCACAATAATAAAAACCAAAATATATTTTAAACTATCACTACAGCCACAATGACGCAAGCGAACTTTCTAAAACAAGGTAACAGCGCCAATAGTGAACGTGCCTCTTGCTTGTTATACTGATAGCAACACAAAAATATGTCTCTCGGCCAACCTGGATAATCTGCGTGCCTTTTTACTGGTGCGCTCCGGTACTGATAAAATAGCAAAAAATAATAGAAATAGTTGTCTTCTTCACAACAAAAAAATTTACATGGCAGGGACTAACTGCTTACACATATGTTTTCCTCTAGGTTAATGCAGTAATTTACTTTGTAAATAATATAATAATAACAATAGCAATAATATTATCCTGTGTCCTTGAGTTACTAGAAGGGCGCTTATAAATCCCATGTAGTATTATTAAAATAAGTGGTTATGTGAATAGGCTACATTAAACTGCTGGCAATGGAAGCAGGACAAGTTGCTACCTTAACATTTCTGCTTGCTATTGACAGTGAACTATGTTATTGTGGTAGCTACTAGCTACTAGGGATGGGCATTTTAGGCCAAATCAATATTTTAATATTCTATCAAAAATATTTAGGTTAATCGATTAACCGACATAAAAAGATTATATGAAAATTTTCAGAATTTTTATTTATTTATTTATTTATTTATTTATTTATTTTTGCAACAGCGCACTTGTAATGTAGCCTGAAGGGCTTCCACGATCTGGTCTTCGCTAAATAAACATATTCCTTTTCCAATTTCTGAACATTTCTTACTCTGACACATTTGGACAGATTTTCTTTGATCTCTGAGCGGAGAGTCGGCGCTATAAACCGCATATGTTTGTGGTGATCCAGCGCACTAGCATAGGGTGCTCTCGTACCTTCAGTTGGCGCGCTGCCTGCAAGTTTAAACTACTTGTGTGGAAAGCAGGGAAAATGTATCTAATGTATTGAAATTGTGCTTTTTCTTTCTACTTTTTACATATTTCAATGGTATTGGTGTACACGTTATAAACAGTATGTTATCAAAATCGCTAATGAATAATATTTAAATTAACTTTAGGCAAAAATATAAATAAATAACTAACTATATTTGAATACCCACATCATTTCGAATAATCGTGCCCATCCCTACTAGCTACATACATGTTTAATCGACAAATCAGTTGCTGATATGCAAATCAAATGCCTTGTGTCAAAAGCTTTGGAGAACCACGGCACACTGTGCTAGACTAGCTAGCTAGATAACTAGAGCCCACTACATCAATATGAGTTTGTGGATGAGACACTCGACTGGCACTCTCACGTCCTGGCACTCTCACGTCCACGACATAGCGTACTTGCGTTTTTGATCAACACTATCATATTATTTATGTGAGTTTGGAATGACAGATAAATAGATCACGGGCAAAGTTTTATTTTTCTTACTTAAAAAAGATCCGGGCTATTCAGAAAACAAGCCTAACGACGTCCCTGAATTATACTGCTGAATCATACCCTTGAGTATACTGCCATCTAGTGACAGCAATAAAGTGTTGACTAACATATACATGTACATATTTTATTGCGGTCACCAGATGACAGTACACACAAGGGTATGATTCATTCAACGTTGACTAAACACACATGCAGGAAAAGACTGCCACAACTCGGCCAGCTTTAATATAAAATCATCTTTAAACCTTAAAGCGTTTTTGTTATTTATGAAGTCTCTCATTCTTATACTCCCAGTCAGACAGTTTTTGTCATTTAGAAATTTTGTATTACCGATGACTCGTTAACTTCTCACTTCTGTTCTAGTCAACATACAGACGTAGCCATTGTGGCGGATAATAAGTAGACGGGAAAAAGTAGACCAAACGTGAGAATTTAAAAGGGAAGGTTAGTGCGATTTAATTGCATATTTCTCGTTGCGACGGGGAATAACTTAACTGTTTAAACCTTTTTTTGCTATAGTGTTGTGTGAACCCTCCCTTTAATAATTTTTAGCGAGAGAGAGAGAGCGAAACGTCACAAATGGACCCACAGTCAATCAACGATTTGCTGGTGATGCCGGCGAGAGGCATGCACCACCCTCACCAGAAAACGAAAAACAAAAAAAAACAAATACACAGCAATATGATTGGCCATATCAGAATTTCATTCGGTTTGTGTGTGTTAGTGCTACTGTGCTTGTTTCAGTTCAAATCAACTAACTGCTCTTCATGCTTGAGCGGGCAGCAGAAAAATTACAAGGAGGTGGATTTGCTGCCTTTTGGGAGTGCTACTCTAGGCAGCTGCCTAGTTCACCGATATGGTAAAGGCGGCCCTGGCTGCAGTTAGTTAACAAGCCAAGACAGTCAGTATAGCCTAACATAACAACTTGCAATTACATAACATCAACGCTAGATGGTGTTATATGCCCGTGAAATCTCTCTCCCAGTCAAAACGCTCTCGCCATTCATTTTAGTGGGGCCAAAAACTATTAAAAATAATAATAAAAAATATAACACGTGAACCGATCACTTACCTGTATGTAAGCGCAGTGGACTGCAAAACCCAAGACATGAGGACACTGGAATGGAATCGATTGGGTCAAATCTGCGGGCGTAGTTAAGGCGCCGAAAATAGGCCTAATAATAATAATATGACTTTGAGATAACAAGATGTGATAACACGGACGCATCACATAATTAGCGATAAGGTGCTGCCATTACATACTCACAGGCGCATTCGTGCATATGCCCTGAACTGTTGGCGCTGTGTTTTTGTGAGTTTTTATGAGTTAGCGATCCCACTACAGACACCATGTTTACATGTCAAATAACAAGACGGAGTCATTGATGCAGTCAAGAACTGGTGTTCGGTGTAATAGCCAAGACAGTCACTATACAAACGCTAGATGGCGGTATATGCCCATGAAAACTCTCGCCCCAGTCATTTCGATGGGGCCAAAAAACGATTAAAAATGATAATTAAAAATATAGTAAGTAATAAGTAAACGTTTATTATTCAAATTAATTACAAAATTGTCAGTTTGTCTAAAAGTGGACGTTTTAGGGTTTTATAAATGTTTTTATTTTACAGAGTTGTTACTTCGTGTAGCCACTTTCTTTGCTTTCTCCAAAACATCTTTCGACCCACTTTGACATTAGCATACTTTTTTATCGTGTGAACAATAGTGGACATTTTGCAATAGATACCTGGAAAAACACATTGTTTTTACATTTTATATAGTAGTTTACTTAAATTTGTGGTAAAATATTAAAAACCTATACTCTGAAAACTTTAGTTTTATAGGATGCGGTCCCAATATTAAAAATATTCTACCACTGCCTGGACAAACGACAGCTGGGTCTGCTATTGCCATCGCATTTGTACACGGTATACTTTGTACCTACCAGATCATCGCCATGTCTGAAATACGTTTAATAGAGTAGGCTAGCTTATTCTATAATACAATTACCTTGTCAGTTATACAATTAACTTGTCTACTGTTTAGTCATAAATAAATATTGTTTTGAAAAGCTAACCCAAGATGATTTTTGTGTAAGTGCTTGTACTTGCCAAACACTTGGTTTTACCAATAAATGATAGCTTCGTCCAATTTTAATGTCATTAAGATCATTTCCATTCACATGACTAAACATTGTCTGTTGAGCTACATTAAATCATATCTTCAATCATGATAAGACGTTGCATTGATGCTGACGTGTAGACCATCCACCTTTCTCTGATCTAACTCGGAGCCATCCAAGCTTACACATTAATGTACTAAGCAACCAAATTGATGATTTGATGCAAAAAGTAAAAACGGGAAGATCTTAACATGATTGAACAGATAACGACAAAAAAACAATAACTAAAAGACTGGCTGTTAATGTTAGCTTGGTAGCCTACAGATAACATTACCAATGCATAACTTACATTTAAGATCCACATTGCTAAAGTTTCTATTAATTATGTATTAGGTTATCGTATGTAAACTGACTGACATAACCGTACATAAACATTGCATTACATTAATTTAGCAGACGCTTTTTGTGCCTACAAAAAGATAATGGTTAAAACTACAAGTCAGGTAGAGAAAATAAGTGCATCCATGACATAATCATCTAGATAAGAGCTAAGCAAGTGCTATATTAAACATCAGGATAATAAACAAAACCTTCACAAACCAACTACAAACAATTTCTGAGTGCAACCAATTACGTGGTATATCAAGTAGAAGTGCTAGGTAGACGCAATGTCACATTTAAGAGCCGAAGTGCAGTTGAAACAAGTGAGTCTTCAACTTTCGGCGGAAAGTGAACAAAGATGTTGCGGTCCTAATGTTTGTGGGAAGGTCATTCCACCGCTGAGGGACAAGGACAGAGACGACATAGAGCAATGAAAACGTCTTGGTATATGGATTTCAATCACCGCGACTCAAGTCTAATCTAAACCAAAACAAACTTGTTGTGGAGAACGCTTACTGCTGACAAACGACACTGAACAAGTGAAGGCACAGACATTTTTGAAGGGGAGGGTCTTCCTCGGCCTAGGTTAGATTTAATAAATTTTTTGGAAGAATCTCCCAGAGGCATTGGTCTCGTCAGGGTTGAAAGGCCCCAACTGACGGATTTAAGTTAGTAGCAACACAAGTAAAGTATATAGCACGTATTTTAAATAACAAATTGTTGACTGATTGCTTAGTCCACTTAAGGTCATGTAGGGACAGGAGTTTACTTCAAAATGAATCAAAGTTTGACCATCAAAAATTATGGGAACAGGTAGGCTAGAAGACTTCAAGACTTGGTGAGCGGCATAATCGGTGCCCGTTTTGTACCTAAATAAAGCATTTATAACAAAGTCCAGCGTCGACTATCACGCAGGGGCGGATTTTGGAATGACAATATGATGTTATTAACAGTAGGAGTATGGAAAGATTGAATTGTCTGTGATTTAAGAATATATGCTTAAATCAGTTCATCAATCGTTTGATATTAAACAAAATGAATTTTTTGATGAAACTGCTGCTTAAGTAAATTGTTTCATGCAAGAACAAGACCTACGCTCTTTGACAGCTAACTGTGAATTAGCAAGAGCTCTATCAATATTGACACTTAGGATGTGAAACTAGGTTTACATTTGAATTACTTAAGACTCAGACCAACAAGAACTTTATATTTGTGTAAATTTACACAGTTTCAAAACACTACACAGCGTGATTTTCTTCACTGTGACTGCTCTGGTTATGACTATGTTGTAGCTGTTGGGGCTTGTCCAGCCTAATTATAAGTAACATTGGTCAAGTTTAGCTAAATGTCTGCACGGTTTACCTATCTCATGTTCCAAAACCAATCCAAAACGCACATTCTTATATTACGTCGCGTTTATGACAGTTTGCCTTGCTAATTATTATCTTAGCATGAAGAAAATTAAACTATGAAACTTTGGCTGTTAATCATCTGCAAAATGGTAACGCTACGCCGCTGTTGAATGCATAACAGGATAGGGGAACACTGTTTGGAAATGCAAGGCTTATCCATAATACTGACTCACAGGCTTTAATTTGTAATTTTAATAAAAAAACAAAACAAGTGCACTGGCCTAAGTTTATCTTAAACAAACTAAATTAGAGACCCATCAATATACAACACTAGTGTTTGCTAACCCCGTGTAGCCTTTTCGTCATTCACATAGCCCCTTAGCCCTGTTGCTCAACGAAAACATTTGATTTGAGAGTAGGCCACTTTCAATTACTGCTGTTATAGACCATAGTGAATCCAATCCCGTTGAGAGTAAGCCACTTACAATTCCTGCTGTTATTAATAAGTACAACGTCTGTGCTAAGTGAAGTCCCATTGCCAGTATGGTATGACTAATGTGCGCAGCTAGCTGATTAATTGTTTTCCCCAGGCACGGGGGGGGGGGGGGTTTACCTATTCATGTCAATAGGGGCAAAAACGATAAAAAATAATAACAAATATAATACGTGAACCGATCACTTATCAAAATGCAAGCGCACTGCACACCATAACCCAAGACCTGTTGGCACCGGAATGGAATTGATTGGGTCAAAACCGCTGGCGTAGTTAGGGCGCCAAAAATTGGCCTAAGAAGAATGTGACTTCCTGATAACAATATGCGTCATCACTGATGCTATTTTTCCCCTAAGGGACTCTTATCTTTTATATCCTAGCTAACTTCGGTTAGCTGTCGTTGAGGAATTGTTATTGTGGTTGCTAGGCTGACAGGCTAACCTTGCCTTGGACTACAGCTTGTTTCTGCTTACCGGCCGGTAATTGTAGCTGGCATCTTTTCTGCCTGGCATGGCACCGGAGTACTCCATCAATCAACTGCATAGTTGTAATAACTACATCACTCCGCACTGCACCTCAGTAATTAAGGAACTTGGACTGCCTCACCGACCAAAATACATTCACAGAGATTCCGGACGTATGTTTTTCCCCTCTGAGTTCGAGCACTCCATAGCCACTCAACACTCAAACATTCGTTCAATTTGGTTTAATAATCCCCGCCCCACTTGCACTCCCAGCCGTACTGTCAATCACAACGTACTATCCTATGAACTATACTATAAACTATAATATTTGAAGTTTATGCCCCCATCACCAAAACAAAAGATCAACGGATCATCACTTAGACTCCCTTTCATGTGGTTTGCGTGTTCTCCCCGTGTTTGTGTGGGTTTCCTCCGGGTACTCTGGTTTCCTCCCAGCTTTAAAAAACATGCTCCATCTTCCTACCAGTGCCCTGACCAGTCACTGCGAATTCAACTGGAGTCGGTCTGTGTGTCCTTTGTGTGTGAGCAAGTCTGTCGCAATATGTTGGGTGAGAAAGTCTGCGGCAAATTAGCTGCTGTGGTATCACTAAGACTGAGTGTTATGTTTGATAGCTGTCGTTTCATTCATTGTTCGTTCTGTGTAATTAATTTGCAGCCAATTTGTGTAAAGCGCTTTGAGTCTCGATAAACGCGCTAACAACAATCCATCCATCCATCCATTAACTTTACCGCTTATCCTGTACAGGGTCACGGGGAGGGCTGGAGCCTATCCCAGCGGACACAGGGCGAGGCGGGGTACACCCTGGACAGGTCGCCAGTCTATCACAGGGCCGACATATAGGGACAGACAACAACTCACACTCACATTCACACCTACGGGCAATTTAGACTCGCTAACAACTAAATAAAATGAATTATTATTATTATTATTATTATCACATTTAGAAACATCAAACAAATCAACCCATCTGATCTTGGCATCCTGATCAACTCTCACCCCAGTCCTGCACTTTCCTCCTCCCAGGATGACTTAGTAATTACAATGTTTTCCTCTCCTCTGCCCTAGACTCCCTTGCCCCATTGAAAACACGCCTTGTCTCCTTTGCCCAAAAGCTCACTGGTACACCCCTGCCCTCAAAACCATTGGGCGCCGTCTCGAGTGACTGTGTAAAAGGACTGGACTCTTAGTGCACACCCAACTTTACTCAAACCACCTACATAACTACAAATTAAAACTGTGCTGCTAAATACTCCACTACACAAACCTCATCTCTGCAGGGAAAGGTAACACCAGAGCCCTCTTCTCCACAGTCAGCCACCAATTACAGCCACATAGCACCCTCCCTTCTAATATCTCCAATGAAAACTGCACTGCCTTCCTGAACTTTTTTGCCACCAAAATCAACACCATCCACTGTCAGGTGGCCTCATCTGCCACCCCATCAGAGTATTTACCCCCATCAGAACTAGCCTGGATGATCCCTCCAGCTCTGTCATTTGCCAGCTCCCTGTCTGTCTTCACCCCAGCATCTGTTCTTTTTCTCTGAACTCATCCTCAATTATCAAGTCCACTACCTGTCAGCTTGATCCTCTCCCCACAAGCCTCATCCAAGCCTGTTTGCCAGCCAACTCAGTGGTAATGCAGTGGTAAAATCCAGTTTCTTTCAATTACGGACCCTGAAATAAATAAAACCTTTCCTTTCACTGAAGGATTTGGAAAAGGTCACCCATACTCTAATTCTTTCCCGTCTTGACTACTGCAACTCTGTGTACACTGGAATCAGCCGGTCATCTTTGTCCTGCTTGCAGCTCCCCCCAAAACGCTGCGGCCAGGCTTTTGACTGGATCCAAAAAGAGGGACCATATTTCCCCTATCTTGGCCTCCCTTCACTGGCTTCCAGTTAGCTTTAGAATTGATTATAAGATCCTGTTATTTGTCTACCAATCATTGAACCAACTTGCCCCCTCCTACATCACAGATCTACTGAGACCATACACCACTCCCAGGCCTATTAGGTCTTCAGAATTAGGACTACTGGCCATCCCACTTCAAACTAAAGCTCAAAGCGCAGGGGTTTCTGGGAAAGCTGATCGCTGATTGGTTGAGCAGGGTAGGAAGCAAGTAGATAGTCGGTAATATTTTGCCTGTATCCAAACAAATAAAAACGCAGATGACACAATGAACTGGAGCAGATAGGCTGATTTTCAATAGCCTTCGAATCATATTAGTGGTTTTCTATGCACTTAGCAAGTCTTAGCTTGTAGCCTACATATAGGCTGTGT